>JAPYMA010000250.1:0-68531 GCA_035041965.1 Anisakis pegreffii | reverse complement strand
GTCCTTCTCGACTGGTTGTTTTGAGTAAGTATATTTGATCGAGTTAGCTCGTTAGAGTGTGTTGGATGGAGTTTCACTGTCGTTGTTCGTACATCTTTAGATGTGGGGAATAGCTACTTATGGAATCTTTCTGAAATGATTATTTTAAATAGTTATTTTCGGATAAATTCGTTTACTGACAGTGATGTTGTGAGAAGTTGATCAGTGGAATTTGACTGTTATACTAAGGACTATCTTCAGATGTTGATTGTGAGAATACTGTGATGAAATGTGTGCGCATGGTGAGAATGTCTAACACAATTGAAAATTTAAATGGCTGAACGAATTTCATTTCTTCACATACATCTTTGCACCTGTCATGCATGAGCCTTGAACTGCAGGTTGCAGCTCCTGAAATTTATTGCTATTAAACAGACATTTGCTACCCAGCACGCATGTACAATTTTATTTCGTGCCAACATATAATTCAAATCACAACGACTATCCGCTATAATTTGTCAAGCAAATACAGCACGAATAAGCACTTGAATATTGAAATTGATGATACAAATGTTGATTCAATGTATATGATGGATTATAAGGATCCGTAATATCCGCCTGGAAGAACATGAAACGGACCGACCTCAACGTAATTTGTTGCTATAGAATTATAAAAAGTCTTATTAATTACAGCGTTCGAAAGTTCCATCTTGATCAAAAATTTTCATTTCATTCGGCCAATGATGGTTGATTGAGGCTAATGACCTGCATCGATTACATCGTATCCGATCTCAGCTGTCGCAGAATTTCATCGAACCGTAGACTCAAGTAAAAATAAAAATCCATCCAATTTTAATAGAATATCACGAACTTCCTCCTCCACGGCCTTCTTCATAAGCGCAATCCTCCCGCTGATATCCGCTACTTCCACCATCTCCACCACTAAATCCTCAGCCTGGTGCCACTATAACAACAAACACCACCCATTCTTTTTGAGCTAATGTAAGCTGTTACAACATTACAATGATTCAAAACAACTTTACATTGAATATGATTGTTTTCATAGTTATGAATGAAACGCTTAGGCGTGTTGTTGTTTTCAACCATTCATGGAAGGGTAATGACGGCATGCCAGGCCATTGCAGAGGGGAGTAATGGGGCTCCTCAATGGATCGAGTACATCCGGCCGATCATATTCAATTGAGGTGAGAGACCATAGAAAGCAAAACACGTGATTTTCATTGAAAGGATTTATCAGTGGTGACATCCTCGACGTGATACATCCTGAGACCGGCGCTAATTTGGTTTGTTCAGCTGCTATCTCACCAATTGAACCAGCTCAGTGACTAGATTAAAAATAATGCAACAAGTTGTAAAAGGAAACTGCATCCCTCTCCATTGACCGGGCTCAGGACCCGCATTGAATTATGCTGATAAGCCAGGTACTCAATGGCTAGATTCAGTGTTAGGCAATAGCGCGTTATTCCGCTATTAGCGGAATAGTTGTCGGTTCAGATGTAGAGTTGGTTTCTGCAGTAATGGGTTGAGATGTTATGGTTGATTCTGTAGTTTTTGGTTTAGATGTGGAGGTGGGTTCTATTTTCATAATGTTTTTCATATTCATTTCAAAAATGCATGTTCATCAATGAAAACTTTCAATAATTCAATGGCCTAATGAGGTTTTTAGAGTAGACAACAGCGATAGCGAGAGCGCTCCGCTATCGATTCGCGGGGAAATAGCGGTAGCGACAGCAGAATAGCGGACTTCTTTTCGATAGCGGAATAGCTATAGTGCGCTATCGTTCTTCGATAGCGCTCCCAAAACTAGGCTAGATTACATGCAGTGTAGTGCAAGATGAAGTGCAACAAGATTTAGATGAGACAACGTTATAACAATGAAACACAACATTGACATGCTGTAAGGACCGAAGAATGAAGCAACAGTGAAACAGAGCATGACAATGACAAATATGAAAAAATAATGCGATATGAACGAAATGTGAATGAGTGTGCATGTTACATCATATACATGCGAAACGCGAACTTGATACATGACAGCAAACATCACGCGAAATGACAATATCCACGCAATTAATACATCAACAATTAATAAAACGTGATACGGTGTAAATGAGGAAAAAAACACATTGAAAAATTTTATTTTTTGGAACCCCGCTAAAAGCCTCCTCGCATTCGGCTGGTTGCTACTTCAGCCGGTTCGCCATTCTTCAAATCTTATTTATGTCAAATGCTTAATTTTATGAGCCTAACATAAATATGAATCTTCTCTCGTTAACCCGCTGCCATTTCTTTGCTCCATCATGGCAACCACTTCAGTTCATCAGCGCATGTTTTTCATTTTTCTTGAAGTTATCGATTGCAGTTCGGAAGGTAAAATTCAGTGTATTTTATAAATTAATGTTTTCGAAAAAAACCCAGGAGAATATCCAAAAATTTTTACAAGAATTATCTCGTTCAACTTCAGTTTTCTGTTCCCTAAATTCCACCATAAATTCATCATGCATCTTAAGCCATCCTAAGCCAACGATTTATACCGTTGTGCGCTTTAGCTAGTTGTCAGTTGATGTCTTCAACATTCATGAAAACATTCTTCAGACACACCTACTTTGAGTGTACATGCATGTGAGTTTCGAGAAATAACGAACAATTTAATTGCAAAAATTCGTACAAAATTTTAACTTTTGCAAACAGTTTGAGATAACAGTGAAACAATTCTCAGTGGAATGTTTTTGCAATGCTATGAAAAAGATGTTTTTTATTTTTCATCCCGATCGTTCCTTCTTTTCGTCCGTTTTTTTTTTTTTTGCATTTTTCCCTTCGATTTTAGATGTGCAAGGCAAATGTGATTCAATTTTATTATGAAAACAATCTTTATATTAAAATTACTACGAAAGTAGAGGTTGCAACCAGTTATATGTATTTTTGTCTGAAGTTTTGTATGGAATGGTTTTGAATCAACATGAACATCTGATCAATCGTCTGATCAATCAACGTTTGAATCAACAACAATCGTCTGATATTTCAAAAAACCACGATGGTCGTGCTTTTGCATCACCCTATGCAAACAGAAAATCCATTTTACATGACACATTTGAACCTTATTCATTTATATGGAATAGACTCGAAAAGGCGGTTGTTCCTTTGCTAGGTGGTGCTTTCTGAGCTCGGACTTGATTTCAGAAATCGTTTAGTACGGTTTTTTTTGTATTACAACGCGGTAATGAACAATCACTGTTTGATTACCATATGATAGTGATGAAACAGTGATTTGCTATTTCATATTTTCAAATCTGACTGCTTTTGTCATACGTTCTTTCAAGGGGTTACGTAATCGCTGAACTCAGGTCAAACTGTTCAGTGAAATGCTTCTCTTCATGATGCTCCCGATTGTATCGCTCTTTATGAGACACCCGTGAACGCTGCAACACAGTAGCTACACCACCACGAGATCAATACATCATCAGTGGTCTTTCTGTAACACACAACCAGTGGTCTATCTGTAATCCTAGTACGAGTATAGCAGTGCACAAGGGTGTATTTTTGTCTTGTCCGCTCATATTAGGGTATGGTTATCGGCTCAGACTTACACCTTCAGTGTTTTGCTCAAATTTCAGCATGTGAGCATCTAAAATACACCTCTGTTAACAGGGTGCCCTGCAGTTGATAGTAGCTTTATTCCTCCGTTTCGTTATCAACTCAAATTGAATTAGTTCTCATAGTTGCAAATGTTTTCAGCATATTCATGTGACCTTACATTATCCACCTGTCCAACACTCAACTATCATGAATATTTGCTGTTTATCTGACATTTTATTCTTCAAATAACTTTCAAAAGCTCAAAAATGAATTTCCTCAATTGAGCATATTTTCTGGCTGAACACCTAATGAAATTTTTTCGTTGATTTTTTGCAATAATTATGATATTGTGATTGTATATCCCTTTAATTCAGTCACGACCTTCATGAGCTACAAAATATTACTGCTGAATGTTTTTAGAACACCAATGAAAACTCTTTGCATATTTCACTTGTAATGATGAAGTTTGCAATTTGTCATATGTAAGAAGTATAAACCAGAAGCCATTTGAGAACAATGTGAATTCATGAGAAGTAGACATAATTCGTTAGAAGTAACAAAAACTTTTACTAATTGCTCGTCTAAAAATAGCAAATTCAAACAGGAAACTACTCATCCAAAATCCAAACAGCATAAAATTTCTTCCGTTTTGATAAAATGGGTAATTTGTGGTGAACGAAGATAACAGGAAATACGTAAATAACGGAATCCCGCCTACGAGAACTCTTTTTTTTTGTTAGAAGGAGGCTCTATGAGTAAAAAGCTTTCTTTTGTCAATAGGCCGGCCGTATGAGTAAGCAAAGGAAATGATGAAGAGAACGGTGACATACCTAACTAATGACAGCATAACCTAAGTTTATATGTTGTAATCAATAATGACAATAGCAAGAGATGAGACTGCTTTGTGATGAAATCAGTAATGATGAGTCACATTATTCGACTACAAACGCAAACAGCGAAGCGTATAAACGGTTTCGCCTTATCACTATCAAAACTATATAATGCTTTTAATTGCAACGCTTTTAGTGACGAGATTTTTAATCGATTGTTGCTTTCACGTGCACATTCAAAATTTCAGATAAATATCTTCGTCGACTTGAAGAGAACATCGAACACGTTCGATTCACATCCCATACCGCGCCAACACGCCCATCACCAATGGCAAGTCCCACAGATAGTTTGTGCTCGAAAGTACGTCTCACATTATCAGCGAAGTGAGTGAATTAGCAGATGAAGTGTACTTTCCTGATTCAAATGATAACGCTGTTTGTAATGCGTTAAGTTTACTGACAAAAAAAGTGTGATGAAATGATATCATTTCGCTGTTTACATTCGTAAATTTGCATTCAGTTTTCATCATGAAATGCTTGCTATTCATTTATATAGAGCGTGGAGCGTGTACATTGTTGAGATGACGTTGTCATTGCATATAAATGAGTTGAACTTGCACGTACAGTCATGACCGGCTCAACAATTGTAACGAATTCAATGCCTCATTTCCGTCGATTATCAGTTCTTAGGGATCAAACTGACTAGCACTTAAACTTGTTTCTATGATTGTTATCAGTTGCAGAAATCTGAAGAATTGTGATGTGTTCTCGAAAAGCGATCCAATGTGTGTTGTTTTCTTATCATCAGGTGAGCCTTCGCATTCACCAAAAGTTCATCTCTCAGTCAGTTTTGCTTGCATTAGATAAAGTGTTCCTAACCAAATACTCTTCCGGCTACGACGAAAAAAAAAATTCTCAATAAGAACAGTTGAATTCCACCGAACCAGACAGTTAGCAATTCCCTCGTATTTCGTTCAGGCGTCAATAATCCATCAATAGCAACCAGTTTTCATTGTTTTCAATCGAACTCACTCAAAAAAAAACCCGTTCATAGTATTCGTAGAGCAAAAAGTGAATCAAAACGGCGGGAACATCTCATTCATCAACTTTTATTGTATCAATTCGATGAATTAAAGTATCTTCATTTATCGTTTACGGCCTTCCAAGCACACTTGTAGTATTTGGTGAAATCCAATCAAACACCAAACTGATTGACTATATCCAGCGTTTATGCTGTCGTAGACGGAAAACATTGTTGAAGGTGCCCTCCGAGATGACTGTTATTACGAATGCGGTCGTACGGAAACGCTGATGAACTGCTTGAATCCAGAATGGAGTAAAACGATTTGTGTTGATTATTTCTTTGAAGAATTGCAAAAAGTGAAATTTGAAGTGTAACTTTTTTTCACATTTCTTTTTTAATCAGCCAGTTTCACTTGTACGTTAAACTGAATGAAAAATTACCGTAAAATTAAATTTCGAATAGTCTTTTTTCAAGTATCAATATCTGATTAAGTAGATATTAAAACATTATTCAGAGAGAGAAAGACTGAGTGAGTTGTAGTCATTGATGAGAATGGAAATTTCGCTGATGCTCATGTCAGATTTTCAAAGTTTTCAGATATGATATAGATTCGGTGTCGAATGATTTAAAAGAACATGATTTTATCGGTTTCGTTGAAACAACACTCGCTGAAATTGTTGCATCGCCATCTTCAAGAAAAACTTTCGTTCTAAGGTACCTTCCTCATTTATCATTAATTTGGACGATCCACTGTTATTGTCCTGTTTGTGAAACTGTGAGAGTAGATATTTTAATTGATAAATGTGTTGATTTTTGAGTGTCATTAAATCTTGACGCTTATCATCAAATTTTAATGACGTGTCCTGAAATTTGTTACCATGTTATAAATGATTCAAAACGATGCGTTTAGTGGGAAAGAGGGAAACACTCACAACGGTGACTTAACAGTTGTAGCAGAAGAAGCAGACAGCGATCGGAAGGAAGCAGTTGTGTTTGCATTAAGAGCGGTAAAGGTGGACAAAAAGCAATTTCTCGGTAAAAGTGACCCATTTCTGCAGATATATCGCATCAATGATGATGGGACGTGAGTGCATCTTTCAATTCATTTCATTCTCAGTTTTTAATATTACATATTGTTTTCATGGTTAAATATCCAAATCATGCATGACATTCAATTTCAATCGCACTTAATGTTGAATCGGTACTGTTTTCAGTTCCCAACTTGTACATCGAACTGAAACCATTTCGAGAACACTCAATCCAACATGGAAGCCGTTTGAGTTATCAATGCAGCAGCTTTGTGGACAGAACAAAAATCGGTATTCATTTCTTAAGACTCCAAAAAACCTTGAAATTTTCAACTCATTTCCAGTTTCTTTCCAGTTCTTGATTCATTCATTCGAAATTTTTCACTCAAACGAAAAAATGATGTGTATGAATATTGTTTCAAGAAATCCTAAAAGGATGCTTCAAGAAGCGTCCTTTGTTGACGTTACCTGGGTTGGCCAGGCTATCAAACGTTTACATGAATGAAAAAAATTATTGTTGACATATTTGATTTGAATTTAGAATTTCATTTTAAGATATCGTTGTACAATCGTATTATAGGTATACTAAAGTATCATTATGCTCTCGTTTGAGTTCTTCGACTTACGTCAGTATTGTCGCTTTTTTAAAATCTTCTAGAATGATAAATTAGTTGTTTGAAATAATGCTTTTCAAGCTTAAATTGCATGAATTTTAGGAATATTCGACTCGATTGTTACAGCTACAATAAAGGCTCATCGTAGGTATTTCATTATTCCACTCAGTTCCACTTATATACCTCATATCAGTCGTTTGCATTTATCTCAGAGCTAGGCTGAACGCCATACTGTGTTCAATCATTCTCTAATAATCCCACATGAATGTATCAGAAAATAATTCGTTGACAATTTTTGTTCATCAAAAGCTGAGATTTATTTACGACGGTAACTGCTGATATATATCTTTACATCAAGTCCTGCATGATGCGAACAGTTGTTCATGAATTGTAAAAATACTCCAGGAATTAATGTTTAGTTATCAATCTTCTCATGCGTATCATTATAATTCATAGCGACTTCTTTCATTTCCTTATACATCATCGTCATTCCTCACTATCATTCAATATTCTGTTAAATTACACCTCATCAAATTCTGATATTGTTTGTATGTAGGTAATGGAAATTGAATTTTTTAGCCCACATACAATGAAAGTTTTTTCTAAAGAAATTTTACAATTTATGTCTAATATTGTCCAGAATTCGACGACAAATCGAAGCAGGTTATTCGTGAATTTGAGTGTTTCTCTAACACTTGTAGTATATTCATGTTACGAGAATTTTTGTACTCGCGTAAAATATACAAGACATATCACATGTTTCCCAAACCTCTTGTCAAGATATTGTTTGAAGCCACAATGTTTTTCGTAAACATTGAAAAATATGCCCTGATGTGTGAATAATTTCATGTTTATTACAGTCTTCTTAAATCTGATGAATTTCAGAGGAAATCATAGTTTTATTGGCTGTTGCGAAGTTGATCTGAACAGTTTGATCGGTAAGAACGATCTGGAATTTGCGGTACGTTTTTCTGGTTCATTTGAGATGAGTTTGTGATTATTTTTTCAGAAATCGATTAAAATGTATTCTTTAATTGTTCAAGTTTACTTCCATATGATTAAGAAACGACAAATAAAACACTTAAAGTTGCGATGCAGCCAACTGAAGGCAAATAATCAGTACAGTTTCTTTAGCGAAATTGGATCGAAATATTTCGACTGAGCAATGCTCTTGTTATGTGTTTCGGTGTGTTGCGTATGTATCAATACATAAACTTTATTTTTTGAAGCATCAAAAAGTACATATCTGCGTTCAAAGACTTTAGTTGATTGTCGTATGCGTGGTATTGCTCGAATCTGCATGGAAGTTGTGGATATTTTTGTCAGCTTTAATGTCTGTCTCCAAAGTCATTCAAGTGATAATTGTTGATTTAAGTTGATAAACGAGAAGAAAAGAAAGAAGAAAGCGTCAAAGTATGTCAACTCAGGCCGTCTTATCTTCATGAGCGTCACAACGCACCGTAATTTCTCCTTCATCGAATACATCACTGGCGGGTTTGTCTCTGTTCTATATCTGCTTCAAATGTTCAAATTTGCGCATTAAATCTCAGAAT
This sequence comes from Anisakis pegreffii, assembly GCA_035041965.1. NCBI lineage: Eukaryota > Metazoa > Nematoda > Chromadorea > Rhabditida > Anisakidae > Anisakis > Anisakis pegreffii. The sequence goes on along the minus strand of JAPYMA010000250.1, from coordinate 59,906 downwards.
TCGAATACCTCTTCAGCCAGTGATATCTATCTATCGTTCCCGTATAAAAGTTCGCTCTTCAAAGCAGTCGAGCGCCAATAAATTCGAAATGTTGTATTCAGTCAACAGCTAATCAACAATAATTCAGAACGCAACTCGATTTTACGGTAGCGATTGATATGACAGCCTCGAACGGTAATGTGACTGATCCGAACTCGTTACATTTCATCGGTGGCAGTCAACCAAATGAGTACTACATCGCCATTCGCTCTGTCGCCGATATATGCCAGTTCTACAATAACTCAAATACGTTCGATGCAATGGGTTTTGGTGCTAAAATACCACCACAAAACTTCGTGAATCATTGTTTTCCTCTGGTTGGTTTCCATTTTTATTCACATTTTTCATTAATTATTTGATTGTGACCCAATAATACTGTAAACCTGTTCATGCACAGATTCACCGAATAATGATAACTTTTTGACAAATCGAATCTTCTTTGCAGAATATCGGTAGCAATTCGTATACTGTGTTCGGTGTTCCTGGTCTCTTAGAAGCCTATCAGCGATGTCTAAATTCATGCATTCTCTATGGTCCTACCTGTTTCGCACCGATCATTTCAGAGGCATCCAAGAAGGTTCCTTCTTCACTCTCAACTATCATTTAATTCGAGTTCTTTTTCATCATCTGCAAGCAAACATATTTTATTGCCAGTTGTACTGAGGTATGAAATTAATATCTGGTGTCATTCTCGATCTCCTTTGGTCGTAAACGCATTCTTTTATATCTTTGTACCTTAAACATAGCACTATAATACCGTTCTCACTACATGGAGGCTTTCTCGTTCCTAGAATCAATTCGTACAGAAGTTCTTGAAATATGGAACAGTGTACATGGTATATAAAGATAAAATATAATCTGGTGAAAAATTTCATTTCATGATGCAATGAACGGATTTCAGGCATCATCGTATCGCCGAGACGGAAGCAGATATCAGATTCTCTTAATTATCACAGATGGTTGTATATTAGATTATGATGAAACACTCAGTGCTATTATTGCGGTACGTTTTATGTTTTTGTGATGTCGACCGCGTGAGCATATTGCATAATCCGGAACGAAATTCAGTCGAAATATACTGCTACTCGTGACTTTTTTATTTGAAATCATATGCATTTTTTGAATCAGTTATTGTGCAAACATTCACCTTTTCGCATCAGTCAAAGAATGCAGCAGGCTGATGATCAACTTTTAGGCGTCTTATTTACCGATGTCCATAATAATAATCGGTGTTGGCGGTGAAAATTTTGATAACATGGTAAAATTGGATTGCGATGATGGTATTCTCAGTTTTCAAGGTAGGAAGGCTCAGCGAGATATTGTCCAGGTAAGATATCTCTCATCCAAGCAACGAAAATTTACGCACTCATTTTTGCTACTCCACCTAACAAATGTGATTACTCATCGTTTCATCACGACTCAGTTGGTTACAAAATTGACAGACATTAAAGTTTTTGTGTAAAGAGAAATGTCGATTTTTAATAATAGAACGCAAATGACAACATTTTTTCGTCACTGAAGTAAAAATTGATAATTTCGTAAATGTCTCAACAAAAATTGAGACTGTCACATTCTCGAGTTGAATTCATTAACTGTTTTTCAGTTTGTTCCACTTCGTCAGTTCCTCTCAAATCGAGGTTTACCATCCATGCAGTCAATCAGCGGAATGCATGCCAGTGCTCAGTTGGCCAAAGAGGTCCTTGCTGAAATTCCGGACCAGCTCACCAAGTATATGAAGTTGAACGATATTCAGCCAAGACCTGCGTCCAATCCCTTCCCCGTATCTGTACCGACACCTTATCATAATCCAGTAGTGCCTACAGGTATTTTAATTTAAAAAAACTTGCAACCTAGAACATGATTATTGATTCAGTATAATTCTTTGGCCCATTCACGATCTTTGCTTCACGACGGAATTGTGCTATCCATCCTCAGTTACCTTGTATTCTGAACCATGAAATAAGTTATGAGTTCTTTTTTTTCAGTCATCTTTACGACTTTCATTGCGTTTTATTGGATGCATGAATTTAGAGCGAAAATCCTGTATGTAACTTATTTCAGTTTTCAATTTTATTTATCAAAAGTTAACTTATCACCTCATTCAGCGAATATTGGTGTCAAGGGTGTACAAACCAGCTTTGGATGGGCGATACCGAAGCCGAGTGAACAGATCGGTATGGGAGGAGGGGGTTATTCACCAAGTCAGTTTCCATCAACAGCTCCGTACCCAACTACCCCTTCATTACCACAGTATCCAGCACACGTCCCATCAGCATCAACAGCACCTCCTTATCCGACAAAACCTCTCAATATTGAATTCATGAAGTCATCATTCGACAGCGGATCAATGCAACCTGAACCACCACCATATCAAGACACCTCTCGAATTCCGTTCGGTCAAACATATGTGAACGTGCATCCTCCAAATCGACCTCAACCCAGCGCTCCTCCACCGCCTTAACCGTAGCGTTGCAAACACTGCTGATTTTGAATCGTTCGTTCGTTTTAATGTGTAATGTACAGTGAAACTGCGAAGACTCTGTGAATAATTGTAAATAATTAATTTTATTTTGCATTATTTTGCAGCTGATCAAATCTTTAATTGATAACGTTCCTGAACATCTTTCGTTAGCAAACTACCCAAAAAGTTGTACTGACTAACACTGGGAATTCTACTTTCTCATTGAATGTCTTAAATTACTGGTGCATTATATCAAAATAACGCAAGAAAATGTAACTCATGAAAATGTTAATATATGAAATTCTGTCGCATTAAGTCGCTGATACATTGCTGAGCACATGTTCATGTAATTTGTTTCCTTTCTCATGAACGTCATTGCTGGTACTGCGTGAACGGAGACCTCAAAATTGGACAATTAAACCATTTTTTATCAATCAGTAAATAAGATTGCTTTGTTGCGATGAGCTGTTGAAGTGATGTTTTTTTTGTTGTCGAACGGATGTCAAACAATTTGTGAGATGCGATTAAACGAATTGAGCGTTTCTTTCGCTTGGAGTCAGCTGTTGGATCTTCGGCAACAGTGTGGTGCACATGCTGAATCAAGCGTTGATTCTTAGCGTTGTTTTTCACCGCTTATGCTTGTGGGTGTCAGGCAGGCGATTTATTTGAGTCAAACAAGAAGAAGGGATGTTTTATGTGGTAATCATTACACAAAGTGTGATGAAATGTACAAAACTGTATGGTGGATGGTAGCGTGATTAAGAGTATGAATGCTTATTATACAACTCCCATTTGCATCCACAGTTAAGTTTATTTCAAAAAGAACTGTTTCAACGTGAAAAGATGATGGTTTGTGGGATGTTTTCTTCTTACTGAAGTGGTCAACACGAAACAGATTTTGTTGTTACGATTCTGCAATAGCATCTATACTAGGGTTTGCAAAATCCCAGCTATTTTTCAATCCCGGGATCGGGATTTCATTATTTTCAATCCCGAGCACTTACATATTTGATAATTTCGATCAAAAATCATGCAAATGTACTTGATATTCAAGCTTAAGATCCTTTTGAATGGAAGAACTTTGCTCACTTCGGCAATGAACTCTCACTATGAGTGAACTCAGTGATAATTTATGTACATTTCGATCGGATGAAAACGTTTCCAAATAGCGAAGTAAAAAGACTTGCAGTCATTCAGTTGAATTAACAGATGGAATATTGAAGCCGAACAAATCAAAATTTCATTGAACTTTGTTGCTCTCAGTTTTTATTAGAAAATGTCTCTGTTAGTCTATTACACAGAAATGCATCCATATGAGGGTGATATAAACCAGTGAAGAGCACAATAATCAGTTGAATATTCAATGAAATGTTACGTAAAAGTTCATCGAGCTGTCGTTGATCATGTCATTCGTCCGAATTGCGTGTATTTCCTTAGCTGAACATCAATGATAGAGGGCAAACATCAAAGATAACTGGATATAAATTAGTTGGGAATGATTAAGGCTTGCTTCAAGATGGTCATACTATCAAAATTCACACAAAATGACCTGTTTTATCAAATCCCGGGATCGGGATCAGAACTGTAATCCCGGAATCCTGTGCAAACCCTAATCTATACACATAACACGGTCACATATATGGTGGTGTTACTTGTCACATGAAAAGTCGTTCTCCTAGCGATTGTTGCCTTGCTGACAGAGATAGTGATGGTACTCGATATTTTATACGGTATTCCATGTCGAATATCCCGTTCATAACCTTGATTTCACTCTCTTTAAGCTGCCCGAAATGTCAGACGACTGCGGGCATAGAAACATGTGGAAATGAAGAACAGACCTGTAAAAGGCATAGAAACGTGTGAAAGCGTGAAATATAATTGATTTTTGCAATTTCACTTAAGCACGTTTTTCCACTCGTATTTAGAATATTTCACGAGAAAATCTGTTTCGTTCTCCCGAAAACGCCTAAATGTATTGATACTCACTTCCCACTCTAACATTAAAAAACCTATTGAGTCTTCACAGAATAGCTGAGTGTACTGAAAGATTCCGCGACATTGTTTGCCTGTATCGTGCGCACAATTTTCACACGAAAATGCTTTTTTTGTATTGATCACAGTTTGGTCAAAAGACATTATTTTCCCATAGACAAGTAATAAATACGCTATGTGTGAGACCTAGATGCGCAAAAACCATGTGAATTTTTAAATGGGAATTATGAGTAAGACAACAGCATGGTAACACATCTATTTTCTTCCTGCGGAATGCGACCAAACATCGTATTTACGTTTGAAGTGGAGGTCTCGAAACTATCGCACTGTCGACCAGATAAATATCTAACGTAAGTTATCATAAGTAAACTGTATGCAAATGATGTCAAGCTGAGAAAATGTGCAGTGACCGTCCATTGTACATTTAAAGCGTTGAGAGATGTAATGTCCGCCGTTCAATGCAGAGAACGTGAATTTTTAAGGCAGAATTGAATGTGACAAATGAAGCAAATGTGATATTTTCTGAACTAACTGCGAATGTTCTTGTATTCATGGCGTGTGGTGTTGTTTCTCTAGAAGGTGTTTCGTTTAAGTGTGACCTTTATGCAATGTTTTGTAAATATGCGCTGATCTTCATGCTGATTTATACAAAGTGTTGACATTTCTTTGTTCACTATCGGAAGTGAGTGCTTCTCATCATTGTTGAACGTAGCACACTTTTATGATCCAACATTTCTGGCCAAACATTGCTACTTGCATCGATTCGCTCGTCTTAATGATCAACGAAATCAGCCTTTCCGAAAAAAGCTATTGATTTTCTCGTTTTTCATTACGACGATCAGTTATGCAACTATCTCTGTAAACAAAAAGTGATTCATAATTTGACGGCAAAGTACTTAAAAATATTTACTGCAATTCCTGAAGATACAATGTCATCACCATGAATACAACAATTCAGTTATACGTGATACATGCGGAAAAAATTCGGTTTGGTGTTTCTTGTTAAATTCACCAATCACTTTATGAAGTTACTGCAGTTCAGATTAGTTCGAAGGGGATGAGAAGGTATTCATTGGGCGATTTTTATTCATTTACTGCATCAAACGAAGATATATGATATCGAAACAATTTCACTCAGTTTAACCGAGAAAAATAATTTCCAAAATATTTAAGCATCGTGACTAGTGACCGGTGATCATAATTGATCGGTTGCCTCAGTCGAAATCCGTGATGCTTTGATCGGTGAACCTTCGCAGTGATCTGTTATCAAAAGGTAAAAGACACTGAACTGGTGAGAAGAAACAATTCCGAAGTGCTGCATTACGTCGCTTGTTCAGAAGTGGATAAAACCGTGGTCCATAAGATCTGTAAGAAACAATGTATAACCTCTTCTCTAAAAAACTGCAAACTACACTCAGCATATTATATTACACAACGATTCGTAACTGAATAATCTCGCTGAATCGTGAGTGAGAAGCATTTTCTCACCCAATCAAAAGCTTTCCTGCAATTTTTGGGATTCCATTTATACGACTTTTTTAACCTAGGAACTTGTCAGAAGAACGTAGAAATGATAACATAATGAACATCTCATTATCATTTATAGCTAAGATAATTCCTGAATGAAATCTATGTGAATGAAAACAGATTGAGTAACGTTACATTGCTTTTGACAGAGGTTGTACTAATCAGTTAGGTTGGCTCCACGCATCAATCTTTGATGAATTCTTGAAGAATTCTGCACATTTCGTTTTTATCACTTCAAAAGAGTCCGAAGAGGATTATGTGCTAAGTTTCCGTGCAGTGAGCCCACTATATCAACAACAACCATAAAGTATATTTGTCTTAATTGGCAGCGCGTAAGATCATCGTGACATTAGATCATTCCTAGCAGCTTCGTGCGTTATCAGAGCGTGGAGTAATGGGGAGAAGTTGAATTCACGAGGATGCACGTTGAATGTTTCAAGATCATCACCAGTACGTGAGGATAGTCAAGCTAGTTGAAAAAAACTGATTAAACTGGTTGAATGAATCAGTCGGATAAAGTATTTGAAAAAAGATATCTGTAGTATAATAGTTTTGTGAGGAACGGTATGCTGAAACCGATAACAGTATTGACAGCAAACAATTAACCTGGCGTCATCGTTTAGCACAGCTGGGAATGCACTCGTTCGGCGTTCAATAACAGCAAGTAAAATTGCTGTCCAAAGCAACGAGCCAAACACTGATGAAAACATCGTTTCAGTATTACCGTTGTACCCGATTCAGTCTGTCCTTAAGATTTTCTTTTATAGAGATTATATACGAATTTTAGACATGCGCATACGAGGCGGAAAATTCTCCTTGTTCTGGCTTCTCGTTTGGCCACAAATGAGTTGAGGCTGAATAGTCGAGAAACGGCTTGGGAATTTGGGTGGTACTAAGAGAATATAAAATTAATGCATGACTGCTTCAAGGGTGACAAGTGAAACGTCTGTTTCAAGTAGCTTTCATATTCATTGTTGAAAAAGAGCAATAAATGAAATGTGGTACATCCTCACTGTGCTTAAACGAACGATTCATTCGGTAGCAAACTGCTGTGGGCTACACAGTAGTGCACTCTGATTATGCAAATTGTGTTGTGAACCGGATGGCGGGGAAATGCTCAGGTTAACAGTCACTCAGAATCGTTATAATCTGGGTTTTATGGAGCGGGTTATTGAACTTGGAACTGCATCGATTAGTAGAATTTGCTTCACTATATTCGAACTCCTTCATTTAAATAATACCTATTTTTGTGACCGATGAGAATATTCTAACGAAAAAAAAATGGAATCGAACAGTTATGTTCGGCGAAAAATTCATAATATGAAAAGAGGAAGGATAAAAAGTGGGAACGAACAATGTTGCTGATCAAGCATTTGTGGTGTGAAGCGGTGAGCGTTACGCTAATTAAGGATGCGATTAATCCGTTTGACGAAATACTTCAATAGAGATTAAACTAATCTCGATTGAAGATCATTGAAGCATTTCGAATAGTTATCGTGTCGTTAATTACCGCAAAACGAATAAAGAGTCAATTGTCTTACGCAACCTGTTCGAGCCTCATTATTGTCAAACGAATTGTTCGTTTTCACTCAGCGGAATTGATTTTTTTGTGCAGCTTCAGTGATCCAATTCATCACGGATGATCATCATTATTTATTTATACTCGTCAATGTAACATCGTCTAATGAGAATTACTTGTAACGTCTAATGAGCATTATTGGCCGTATCAAATGGGTAACATGAATTTTCCAAACGCAAACGAAACATTTTCTGTTTCCATTAGCACTGACGAAAAATTCGAATTTGACCATATATTTCAATGCGATTTCTGCATGCAACCCGCTTATTCGATGTTTCATAATCGCATGAAATGATTTTTTAAATCAGATATTTTGAGTAACCTTCCTGAGCGAGTTAATTATTAATTTAAAGCCCTTATCTCACCTCTCACACTTGGGCTCCGCTAGCTTCCGGGAATCTCGACAGGTATCATCAGTTTCATGAGCGCAACAATTGTCCATGTTGATGAACCAGCACTTTTACTTTTGTTTCATATGAGGAAGTCAATTGCTTTCAAATAAAATGCAACGATAATCCCCTTACTATCAGAGGTTGATGGTTTCTGAACAAAATTTTGTAGTTCGTTACTCTTGCAAGCACGTAACTGAACTGAAGCAGCTGTGTTTGATAGATAAATGCAAATTTGCAATGGTATAGTGGATCTTCAAATTTCGTTGCAGTGCTGTGCTTATAAAGTAGCTGTAGAGTGAAAAAAATGATCGGTAACCATCAAAATTTAACAATTTCAAAAGTGATTTATATTATTAGGCGATTGAAATCCGTAAAGTATTTTTGAAGAAGGCTATCGATGTGAGTTTATGACCTAGGTATCGTTAAAAGACAATGCAATAGTGATTTCAAGTAGCGCAATAAAACAATCGAATTTATCTGATCAAATTAAGATTGGCATTTTTCAGTCATTAAATAGGGATGCAAAAAAACCGATATATCGTCTGTTTTTAACAGGCGGAATATGAGCGGCCACGAAACCGTTTTGTAACCTAGAACTGGGCAAATGGTTTAACGTAGTCTATCCCTCCAGAGACTGTTGATTTACTTTTCTGAACAATAGTGAAATGACGGCTGCTGCTCTGAAGATGAGAAAAATGCACATAAATTCAATCGGGAGAAGATTCGATTTTGTTTGTTCAATGACTGAAATTTTTCGATTCAATTTTGATTACACCGAAGGTTCAGTCGGAAGATTTTCAACTGCATAGATTTGATTTGGGATAATTCATTGAATATTACGCTGATGAAAAACTCCGAAATGGATGTGTCAAAGCTGGCACTAAGTTTCCACGTCAAATTATCGTCTCACATTCGAGCACTGCCAACATCACGACACTTGTTTAATGAAAATCAGCAATAACGTGTTAGATTCATTGGCTGAAAGCTTCGAATTCTCAATCAAAGATGAATTGATATACATCAGTGAAATATGCACAGCGATTAGAATAATCATAGAATGCAGCGAGTCAAACTGAAACGATCTGCTGACCCGATCATGTTGAAACAATGTCAAATGGTGGTGGATCCACATTTGTGACATGATTGATTTAGTAGACACCTTTTATAATGAAATATTAACATTACTGATGATGGATTACGACTCTGATGAAACTGACTGAAACAATGGTCTTTCCGTTGTTGTTTCCAAAAAATGTGAGACTGACATCTCGCAACTGAGATCGACGTTAATGGATCAGCGAAATGAATTGTTCTACTTTACGTATCTTTCGCTTCAATAGACTTTATGAAAAATCATAATCAAATATGCATTCGTGACAAAAACTGCATCACTTTTCAGAAAACAGCGAACACCGTTAGAAATGAATGATTTAGGTTGAAAGTTATACATTTTAAATGACCAACTTGCGACCAAAAATATCAATCATACAGTAATATATCGCTCAAAATGTTTCAGTTGCACAATTTTTATTTGTGAGTTGTTTATAGTCAATTCGTTGAAACTAATCAAGCACCTTCAGCATCATTTGATATTGAAGAACTGATTCGAATTTTAATTTCCCATTCAATGTCCGATTTCTCTTTAAAAAATTGAATTCTGTGTTTCTAATCGACGTCAACATTTACGTTTAAATGCACGATTTTACTCTTTACTTTCGTTATGGCATCATCTTTCAGAATTTAGCATCAGTTATTCAATTACATTCTATACGGTACCTTCTATTTATGCGATTGACATACCACCGTATTTTTTTCTTTTATATATTTTAGCATTACGTATCAAAATTTTACTGCAACAATTTTTTACAGTTTAATCAGGACGGTTGTCATGAAACGTCCGCTCAACAACTACTTAATCAGAAAACGACCATTTGTGAATGCTTTATGACAACGCTTAAAAACACCAAAGGAACACTGCTATCAAAAATGCTACCGTGCAAATAACTTACTGCAAATTGTAATCATTAAACTCGCATAGGCCATAGTATCCCACTCATTTCAACGAGAACGGGATCATGAAAAGTAAGGCGAAACCAAATCCGTACTAATTTTAAGTCAGTTATTTGTTCAATTTCACTTGGTTCAATAGTAAGTGATAGGGTTTGCACGGGATCCCGGGATCCCGAGATTTCAATTCTGATCCCGATCTCGGGATTTAAGTTTTGAAAAATCCCGGGATTTCGGGATTTGATAAAGCAAGTCAATTTGCATGAATCCTGATAGTATGCTCATCTTGAAGCAAGCCTTAATCATTCCCATCTCATTCATATGCAGCCACTTTTGTTGTTTGCCCTCTATCATTGATGAATAGCTGAGGAAATAGACGCAAATTGGACGAATGATATGATCAACGACAGCTTAATGTATTTTTACGTAACATTTCATTGAATATTCAATTGATTATTCTGCTCTTCATTGCTTTATATCACGCTCATCTGGATGCATTTCTAAGTAGAATAACACAGATAATCACATTTTCTAATAAGAACCAAGAGCAACAAAGTTCAACGAAATTTTGAGTCGTTTCCTCTAATGCGATTTTTTCGGCTTCAGTATTCCATCTGTCAATTCAACTGTATGTTCTAAAGACTGCAAGCCTTTTTACTTCGCTATTTGGAAACATTTTCATCCGATCGAAATGTACATTAATTCTCACTGAGTTCACTCATAGTGAGAATTCACTGTCGAAGTGAGGTAAATTGTTCCATTCAAGAGAATCGTAAGCTTAACTATCAAGTACATTTCCATGATCTATGATCGAAATTATCAAACGTGTAAGTGCTAGATGGTTCGATGAAAATTCATTGCGGATTTTTTTTTCGCTTTTTAGATAAACTCTGAACTTTTCAAAATTCAAATGATATAATTTATCCGATGCATTTCTTTCGTAAAAAATCGAAATTTCTGAAATGGCAGAATTCACCTGATGTTAATGCTGCGAGAAAATGGACTTGAAGCACTGCAAATAAGTGTTTGAGAATCAAGAATTTCATATTCACATGCAAGTGTTCTGTTATTAGCTTAAACCCGAGACGACAATGTGCCCTTACGACATGATCATTAGCAAGATTATATGAAATATTAATTTGAATTTAAATAATTTGGTTCCTCGAATTTGTTCAATAATTTGTTGAATTAACTCCTTTCTGATTGATAATGAACAGATTGGTTCAAAAAAATGTGTTCGAACATGTCCCGCATCGATATTACAAAAATTGTTCGATCCCGGGATTATCCCGGGATCAAAAATCGATCCCGGGGTTGAAAAAACGTCGGGATTTTGCAAACCCTACTAAGCGATCGAACTTTATTGCAGAGTAAAATTGAGCAAAATCTTTTTCGATTACTTGGCTCTGTTCTTTAATTGTTCACATTTGCTATACCGATAAAACTTGAACGAATGAATGGACGATAAAGAAAAATTTTATTCGATACATGAATGCAAGAGGTACTATTAAATTGAAAGATTGAATATTGAGCACTATTAAGGAACACTACAAATAGCACCACAAATATCACAACATATTAAACACTGAATCACATTACTCACCTGACAGCAAATCGTCATCAATGGTAATTAAATGAATACGTACATCAATGATTAACGAGTATCAAGACAACGATGCACAAGGAAAGGCTCCCAATAACCACACCAATTGTGCCAAGCACGGAATGTAATTGGCACATGAAATCAATACTATAGTTCACAAATAACAGTTGCAATCCTTTTGATACAACACTGCACGACTATCACAAATAAATGGCACATTTAAGAATGACCATCAACACCACAGTAAGGTCTTATATATTAACAAACTCAGCCTCATAACCAGGATTCAACAGCGAGGATTCTCTAAGAGACATTTGTCTTTGAATATGAAGTTACTGAAGTGCACGAGCACTTCCTTTCAACACTAAATCTTCGAGGAATGGGCAACAAATAGTTCCGCTCATAACGAAAGCAAACTGTTGTCAGTGCGTAGGCTGTCCTCCTCATAAAGCGATAGTCAATCCTGGTTACTTACCTCTTTATACGATGAGAATGATAATAAACACATACAATGCAATATACAAAATAGAACTAATTTGGTAAACTACTAGATGGTGAGATGCTTTTGTTATTCACCTGAAATATATAATCGATACGTTTACTCCATATAGTGCCATGGGTATTATCGAAATGAACTGTATAATTTCCTTTCTCTGCACAACAAATTTCACCATATTCAGCAACGAAATCTGTTGAAACACGGAATCGTGGCCATACCTTAAACTAAATTTACTAAACGCATGACAACCTATATTAAAGTCGATCCAAATTCTAAGATTACCTCTATCTTCATATGAAAAAAAGGACAGCAAGCAAATACATTCAAAGAGTTACCATTTCAAAGATTTAGAAAAAAAACCTTCAAAGAGATAAAATCAGAAACTATAAACTTGATATGCATAGTTCAAATGAACGGAAACGATCAAGATGAACCTCATGAGAGCCGTATGAAATCCAGAAGTCAATATCACCAGACGCTACAGTGAAATACCAAGAAAGAACACTTCGTGGCTGTGAAACGTCCAAATTGATGACCGTATCGTGTCGTGCAGACACACAAACGGTCGTCAGTTGCTCTTTTGGAATACGCTTCAAAGAAGCGATCTGCTCATTCCTTCAAATACAACACCTCAACGCCAAAATTCTCTACCGAATCCATACAAACGATAGCGAGTCAAAAAGTTATTGCCAAATAAAATATTTAATTAGATGAAGACAAAATGAAAGAAACCTCAATCGGTCATCTATTTCTCCTCCCATACGAATCGAATCCGTCGGTGAAGTTGCTTGTTTAGTTCCGCCCCAAAAAGGTAAAATATTTTCCTCGCCAATGCGCTCTTTCAATGCGTCCTTCCAGTTGTCACCCAAGAATTCAACGAGGTCCAATGTGTTCTGAAACGTTAGAACCGGATAAATAAAGATGCCAGTTGGGGAACTGTGTCCTTTTCGAGATTGGAACTAAAATTCTTCGGCAGTCGTGACAAAAATCAACTTGAATCTTCAACCAATCCAATTAAAAAAAGGTTTGGGTTGATGAGTTCATCATTCACAGCAAATATGAGGTAACGACTCTAATAAACATCAAATCAAAAACCTTGGAGAGTGCTTGTCTGGCTATTCGATAAAGGAAACCGATAGCGGATGGTGCATTTATAACGTAAATTTTGATTATTGATCCTGGGAAGAGTGACTGAAATTAACTCAATTTTGATACCAGGTTTAACTGCTATACTTGTTTTTAAAGCTAATGACTGCTGTTAAATTTACAGCTGATATTTTTTTCAGTTCTTGAACTGAAACGTTGAACATTTGGAAAAAATATCAGCTCCACAGATCTAGGAACACAGAAAGAAGCGAAACAAAAGAGTCACTTATCAAACATTTGTTTACAAGAAAGTAAACAGGATAAGTGAAAAGAAACCTGAAGAAGTTGTAGAGCATTCATGTAGATGCGTAACGCAGGCATATAAATACTGCTGATACTTAATTCAGCTAGATCAGTGATAATTATCACTCCGACCTTATGACCACGTTTCTTCTCTTCATTCCTGCCATTATCAATATAATAATTCCATCACACATTAAAAGACACAACTCAATGAGGCCCATAACTTAATCATGACTAACTCAAGCTCAGTAATTCTACGATAAGCAGCTCATCTAGAATGAATACTTTCATGACCATCTTCTAAATGTTCTATTACTGAATAAAGCTAGCAATCAGGAAACTTTAATTGCAATTCATCTTACAGAAATGATCAAATGTCAGTTCATCGGCAGTAATGCGACTGATATGGTACAATAAAACTATATAAGTTGAAGCCTACAAAAACAATAAAGTGTGAAATCCCTACGACAAATTAATTACATTGAACAACGAAGGTAATAAAAGAAAATGATTGCACTGCCTTACCTGACCAATGCCAAACTGGCTTCACACTCAAGAATAAGAGCGCGATACAATTCGGATACTCTCGCAGTTGGAATTAAATTTCTTGGTCGAACTCGACCCATTGGTTGTATACAAATCACATTTCCATCACGGTCAACACCCATGATACCTCCTATCATATAGAAAGCTCATTAAACACTACAACAATTTTTTGAGTACGACTGATATCAATTCATTCGGCGATTTCCAATCACACAAAAATTCGCACTTAGAACATTGGAAAGGTGTGGATGAAAAAAGTTTAGTAAGGTATTTTGACGATGTGATAGGCAGGAATAACGTTTGCAAATCGTTTATATTGCAATGAGGAAGTTATCAAAAGTCCTTTTTTGAAACACTGATCTAACGGAATCAGAAGTGAATAATGCAATGCAATTTAATATCCATTGTTTCTTGAAAGACCAAAATAAGAAAATGAGTATCGAACGAATAACCCATAATAACCTGGAAAATACTCAGCGACTGCGGTGATAGAAGGAAACACATTTTGTGCATCTTCCAATCGATTAATATTCTCCGTGAAAGCACCAATAGCAGAGAGTTTGTACAATGCTGATTCCAATTTCAATGCTGTCGCCTCTAAAATAAATTGATGAAGTCAAAAAAGCATAGAAAATAAATAAATACAAAATACGTGAGCAAATGAACGAGTCAGCCAATAAATTGAATGAATAACTGAATTAATCAAATACTGTACAAATTCAGTGATACCGAATAATGTGGTAAAAATTCAAAAATGATCGAATCAATGAATATTACATCAGAGAAGGAAAAAATAATCAAAAACTATAGAAATCTAACTCACCAACGTTGTAATTTTCAGCCGACAACCACCGCAGAAGTGAGTAATCAGTATCGTACGCTGGAAATTTTGACAGAGCGTTTGAGATGCGTAATCGCAATTTTTGAATGGCATCAGTTGTGTTGCAAAACGGTGCACTGTTTTCTTGTATGGTATTATTTGATGTCATCTCTTCGAATCTAATTCTTTAATATGTGTATTGTTTGGCGATTGAAAAAGGTTTTCGAATGAATGTTGAACCCAATCGATTTGAGGTGCACACGAAAGTGAAGTGATTCGTTAATAATTCTGAACGAAAATATTCACTATCGGACTGCTGCCTCGGACAAGTGCTGACTTGTGAGACATGTATGTAACCTGAAATACGTATATATTGAGATCCGATCTATCGTGACAGTCGATGAACGGCTTTTAGTACCACATCCGGTATTTTGAATAAGATAATTAAGAGGAACTGAAATAAATGATTGAAAACATTATCGGAACAAAATACTTGCAAATGGGGTAAGCGATTGTCACAATTTGTTCCCATACATTCGAACAAACTAGACCCGACACCTCATAACAACAAAAACAAAGCACTGATAGTGAGTTACTGGAGCATGAAGAACGACTAAAAACGCGCATTATTACGAAGAAGCAGAAATAGTTGCTGAAGCTGGTGCTAACGTTGTTGTTTAGCTTGTTAAAATCAAACCTAAGCTGACAGTTCGCCAAGTGACCACGTGGTGATGTTAAATGGTCGCAATTTACATATTATATATATATATATATATATATATATATATATATATATATATATATATATATATATATATATATATATATATATATATATATATATATATATATATATATATATATATATATATATATATATATATATATACCGGAGAAATTGAAATTCTCTCTGCGCTCATCGTGAGAGAAAAAATTGTTTAGGAAGATGTATATCATATTGCAGTCGAGATTCGATAGTTTGTGGTGGAGAGCTTTAGATAAGAATATTGGGAATTTTCACAGTACTGAATTGATAGTTGCTCGGCGTCTAGCGGCTTTCGTTGTTTGCGATCCACCACACTTGAAATATTTATTGAAGAATCGAGTCGACGGGGTACAATCAAAGTCGACGTATGGAGACAATTGATTTGGATTTGGAGATGGAGAATGACACGTTGGATTTCAACAACAATAATTGGTCTGGAGTTCAACGACAACAATGCATTTGGGTTTCAGCAACGATGATGTGAAGAATTGAGATTGGGGTTTTATACAATTGAGGGTGTGGCTCTATGTAAAATGATAAGATTTTAGGAAGGTTGAGGGCAGCTGAGATAAGATTACCATAAGATGGGTTGATATGAGAATATGGGAACACATGTCACAATTGAGAGATAAAGATGCATATATACATTAATATGGGAGTAAAGTACAATATGCGGATAGAGATGAGAGAACATTAAAGCATTATCAATGGGCCTTATCGTTAGTGTCATTACTATAACGGTTGACGATATCATTATTTACACGGATGACATTATCAATTATTGCATCAACATTTACAGGAGTAACATTATCAATGTCTGGACAAAAATACAAGAGTGACATAATCATGGCGTCGATTTACCATATTTACATGAGTGACATTATCAATTAAAATAGTAGTTGACATTATAAACAATAATTAGTATGAATATATATGAATAGTGCTGTCGTTAATAATAACAGTTAGCACCAACAATAATTAATAATAGGAAAAAGTTGCGAGTTCGCAACAAGTTTGCAAAAACGCAATAAACTTTGACCGGAACTGTTAAAGTATGTGAGTTATACCGCTCTGCGTGATCAATTACTGAAGAGCGTTGGAATAAGCTGAATGTTAAACCTCGTTTTCAGACTGACCTGAAAAACGCCTTAACGCTCCCAACACGAGATGATTTCGCCGAAAATAAGGTATGCTCAATTGACCATCACGGCGCTGCCCAAAGTTGGTGTTTGATAAAACAACAAACTGCACTGACTCTTCAGACTTCATGCATGATTGAGGACCGATATGGATGATTTTTTCGATGTTTTGGGCCAAGTTTCATTTAACAAGCTTCTCCTCTTCGCCCCTTGTGACAATTTGAGTCCAAAGGCTGTTTATCACACCAGGGCCAAGCAATCGTTAGTTGATTGGGTCTTATAAAATTCTATAACGAATATGCAGTAATTCATCACTGCGTACGTAAGATGCATGCACTGGCGCTTATCGGATGAAGTGAATATTAGTACGTGTAGGTGAGGGCATTTATTTGTGCTGCCTCGTGCACATTCCCGTTTCGCAGAGACTTGAATTTGTTTTCGGTGAACGAATTATTGCCGCTGGTTGATTGTGGTGATGATTTGCTGAGGAGTAATTTAACTGTGCACGGAAAGTGACGATGATGAAAAAGAAAACAGCGAGCGAATTTGCGATTTTGACAGTGGTGGCGAGCGAGGGATATATATGCAGATTTTTGCGACTTTTTCTGAGCGACCGAGTCAATGTAGCAAATGTGATTTTGATCATTTTGAACAATTTCGTTAATCATTTACGCCAACTGATTGACTCGGCAGATTATTGAGAGACAGATTGATTCTTAGTCCTTTCACAATATGTTCTGATTACAGCCCAAGCAGTTGAGGCTTCGAGTTCAGAAATGGAAAAACCATGTCCTGTTGGGTTTCCATTACCACAGTTTCCTGTGGTACTTTGCAAAATCCTATGACACGAAGTCTCATATGTTATGTATCAATAGTGACAAATGAAAATATAATTGGTACAAATATATAGTTCAGAATTTAGCAGTTGGTATCCATTTACAAAAAAGACATTTACAACAACAACCACTCGATGTCCAAGTAATAATTAATAATTAATAAATTAATTATTAATTATTACTTGGACATCGAGTGGTTGTTTCGTCAATCGCAGTGAGCGATCGGCGGAATATTTTTTAATTAGATTGATGATTATTTATTGAATTCGTATTTGACTGCGTTTAATTATGCAAAGTATTCACGGCGACTAATCATTTACTGGGTTGTGTTTGGTTGGCCTGCTTGCCTAGCCAGTGGGGTAGCGTAAATTGAGGATAAAACAATGCGCACGGAGACGCGAGCATTGTGGCCAGCAACGTTATAAACGTTTGATAGCCTGAAACGCGAGCATTGAACGAGCATTGTGGCATTGAACGTTATAAACGCGAGCATTGAACGAGCATTGTGGCATTGAACGTTATAAACGCGAGCATTGTGGCCAGCAACGTTATAAACGTCTGGCCGATCCAGGTAATCCAGGTAATATCAATTGGAATGAAAACTTTTAAATGCATTTCAATAACGCTGTGTGCATAGCAAAGAAAATGCCAGTAGTTCAGCACATGTCGAAAGCCGTTGCAGACGAACATGTTGCAACAACATTTATCATGGTGATTAGGCGAATTTGGCGACACAAAATTACCACAGTCTTTCGAATTCTTGCTAACTTCCAACCTTGAACACCCTAACCAAAGTCTCTCAAAACATTTCATGAATTCAAAGACGTGAGCTGTACACAGTAGAGTACATGTGGTACTTTTTACATGATGCAGAACGTTTTTAAGATCATGTGCCTCCTTTACATCAACGGTTCTGATTGTTTACGTACCCCTTATATGAGAACATGAATTCATGAATGAGAAAAAAAAGAATTCTCATTGTTAACTTACCGCCATACGGGTACCACCAGTGATTTCTCTATTCCAGTTAAACTATTCTATTACTGTTCTATACCATGATAGAGTATAGAATGAAGGATGATGTTGTGATAAACCGGTGATCTCTTGTCCGTTGTTTACGGTTTCTTGTATGTCTCTCTACAGTGCTTTGCATATCGTGTGTTCTCTGGCCACCATTGGCAATTTGTAACCATTGTTTCGTAATCAGCTAATCTCAATGACTATATAAGTAGCTCAGTGTAGTTGTATCAGTTCTCTATATTAGTCAGTTAGTGTGTTGTTCGTATATCCAGTGTTGTTGTTGTGCATGAGCCATTGTCGGCATCTCTCGTCACTCAACCATCTTCACTGTGTTCAACCGTTATTATCGTCTCCATTTATTTGTGTGGATAAACTAAATTATTAATCGTCGCCTTCGCACCAACAACACAATCAACGTCATAAACAGTCCCAATCAGGAACGTAAACAGTACCGATCAAAATCACGAACATAGAACAGTTCTCAAACACTGAACAGAATAGAATAGAGCGGAATAGAATAAAATAGAATAGAACAGTTCTCAAAAAGAAAGTGCACAGGATAGAATAGCATAGATCAGTTCTCAAAAAGGTGGTATACACACACCACTAGGTACCACACACCACTATACCACAGTTCAGGGGTGCACACATGAAAGTTTTAGCCCTGCTATATGTAGAATTGTGAATTTTGCATGCAGCCGTTAGTTAAGACTCTGTTTCATATTTAAATGGAACCAATGCCTTATCAGATATCGAGCATTCAAACTCGATTATTTCACGTCGTAGTTCGCACGTTCATTTCTGTGCTTGTGTCGTGTGCTTACGTTCACTTTCTTGCCTGTTTGGTGTGCGTCTTTATGTTGCGTTGGAGAACCATATATATTTCACTCTGATTATCACCAACTGTTTATGCAGTTCATTACTTTAATTAATATTGTTTATGAACAATCTTTAAAGAGTACTAATAACATGACAACCAGTAATAAACAGTAAAAGTTAACAATAATAATTGTTATTTTATAGATCTGTTAATAAATCTAATCAATGTCGTTATCACCGTTTGGTATTTGTCCAATATGTTTTGAACCACTTGAACCCTCAAACATATCCGCATTACGTTGTGGTCATACATTCCATTATCAGTGTATCCTACAGTGGTTACAGGTAAACTCATAATATTTGATGGCAAGATAGAGATAAGATCAGTGATAATAACAACAGTAGTGAGAATATTAATAATAACAATAATAATGATGCGGTAATAATATAATGAGAGTAATAAAAAATGAACAAATAATTGCAGTCTCACGATCAGAATCCCAGCAATTGTCCAGAATGCCGTCAACCGACAACTGAAGATTCTATCATCAAACAGTTATTTTTCTGTACTGAAAAGGTTACTATTCGGCTATTCTTTACAGGTCTCTGGCTTTGTCCAGCGATCCATTTGACCCAGCTGAAAAGGTTATCATTCTTTAGAATTACTATTCGAACACTATTATTACCACCTCATCATCGTAATCTGCATCAAATTTATAAGCTTCAGCTCAAGAAGGCTGAGATGATAGTTCAAGAATAATAATTCAAAAATTACAGGAATCAAGTCATATAGATCATGAAATAGTGCAAGCAGAATTAGAAATACTGGCGAGTGACAAAGAACGGTTTAAGACATTGGTAAATTGATAGTTATTTGCCTAATGTTAATAATAATTCAAAAATAATCATATTGAAATTAATAATAACGAAAATGAATAAAATATATAAGTGAACGAAACTTCAGTATGAACAAGAGAAGGACAAAACGAAAAATCAAGAATTACAACTGAAGAAAATGCAAACGTTAGAGACGACGGTTCAGGATCAAACGAAGAAAATTGAGATACACGAGAGGTGAAATTTCTTGACTGTTGAAAGAGATATGAAATTAAAGGTTGCTTTGGCTTTATCACGTTTTGACTGTTTCGGTGGTTTAATTTCGATTTAACTTAGTGAAATGATGATAAGAATCAAAATAAACATCAAAGTCAACTAATTCAGAGAACTGTGCGAAACAAAGAGGAATCTTGCACACGTTGAACGGCGGCATGATGAGAGGAGAAAAAAGATTGGTGACCTCAGTCGGAGGGCAGTACCGAGTTCATATTAATGTTTTCATTATGATAGTAATGTTATTAAGAACAATGATACCAATAAGTGATAGTAACTGTACACAATCTTAGTTGGATTTGCGTCGACCTTCGGACACTACTCTCGGAGATGAAGCTTCGAGCTCAAGCGGCAACAATATGGATGGAGATCATAGCGATAACAGACCCCAGCCCCCAATCAGAAGCAGGTTTGGTCTTTCTTTTCATGTCACTGAGTTTCATTTTGATGTTTTCGTCTGTAGCTTGTTCATTTATTTGATGTGTTATGATCATTTCGATGATAATGGCAAGCAAAAAATTCTTGAAAATTTTATAAATCCAAAATTATCAGTCGAAAAATTCATTCCAGATGAAGAAATTCAGTGGAATTATGGAAGACAGAATCTAACAAACTTATAAAAATACGCCTCAATTCAATCAAAACATTCGATTTGAGTTCTGTAAACATGTGACCTTCAGTCTAGAACAGTGGTTCTCATAGGGGGTAATTTAGGGTAATTTAGGGGTCTCGTCGGGATAACGGAGGTGGTTGGGAAATTAACATTTCGTGCAGTTATGTTACGATAGAACGCCATTGTGATGGTGTAGATACGATTAGTTCACGGCAACACTCTTCTTTCTCCTATTTTCTGAGTATCATTAGTTCATCCGAACCTAAACAAAAGTCTGTTTAGTCATAAATGTTTCGTAAGTTGCTCAATATATTGGCTGATATCGTCTCTCATCAACACTTTGAATTGACTGAGAGAAACTAATATTTGTTGCTGTTTTGTTATGATGAAACGCCGTTTTGATGGTGTATTTTTTTCACTCGCGACTCGCTCATGGAAACATTCGTCTTTATCCTATTTTTAGAGTATCTTTAGTTCGTTTAGGCCTGAACAAAAGTCAGTTTGAAGAAGTCACAAATATCTCATGAGTGCTTTGATATATTGGCTGACATCTTCTCTCATGAGCAATAAGAATTGATTGAGCTTTTGGTATGACAGAAAAGATCATTGATTTGGTGTTGGACGATCGAATATTTATGAGTTTGGTGATATTGATTTTTTTTTCAATTTTTACAATTTCTAATTCTCGTATCATCGCTTATTAATGTTTCTTAAACCGGTATAATACTTCTTCCGTGATGAACGACAACATTACTTATGATGTTAGTGACTGAAATGCTTGAAAAGTAGAATGAGAATTTCAGACCTAATGCACTTATCTCATCTCAAAACGCGCGATAGTTCGAATTTACTTTCATCCCTCCGATGAATTTTTACTTATTCATTAATCATCACTTTGATGAAATGATTACTTTTCCGTTCATCTCGAAGATAATTCCTCAAATTTTTATCGCATCTTCCTTTTTCATGATTGATTGAACTTGTTGTCAAATTTCATTTCTTTAATTGCTGAAGAATGTTTTCTTTTTCTTCACTACTTTTCGTTTTTAATGCCGAGTTTCGTATTGTTCCTGCATTGGATAAATAAAGTTCTAAAAATACTTGTTTGATTCCAGAAAATCAATTTCTTTTACGCCACTGAGGAATTTTCGGGCCGGTTTTCCTTTTGTTCCCAACGTTATATGTACAGTGGGTAAGTTTTTGTGTCAGGAAGGAGGGGGGGGTTACGGCGGCGTGTCAGATTAACAAGATGGGTAATGGAGCACCCGAGCGTGAGAACCACTGGTCTAGAACGACATGTCTCATTCGAATTGAATAAATCAAACGAATTCCATGAAGGTCTAACTGCATCTGTATGTGCAGTACATAATCGTCGTTCTCGTCGTAAAACTCCATCAAAAAATGGAATGATAATCTGAATCGGGATCAACCACATCGAAATAAGAATAAGCGTTTTATGACGTTCCATTCTGATAATAGTCCTCGATTCGTTTATTGAACGTCATAAAACGTTTTCACCAGGAGCAGTTGGGAATCTTCAAAGTTTTCAAATCTTGAAATTTCAGAAGCATGAATCGAGTGAAGGGTGCAGAGGATTTCGAAAATGGTGATAAATGTCGGCAGATGTAATGAAGCGTGTTTTATTATCTTCGAGATTGGAAGACAAAAACGTCGTGGAAATCACTGCAAAAAAAAATTGAAATTTACGGTTTGAACAAAACCAATGAACT
Organism: Anisakis pegreffii; assembly: GCA_035041965.1. Lineage (NCBI taxonomy): Eukaryota > Metazoa > Nematoda > Chromadorea > Rhabditida > Anisakidae > Anisakis > Anisakis pegreffii. The sequence continues at coordinate 37,019 of JAPYMA010000250.1, read as the reverse complement.
GAATAATAATAAAACAGTGATAGTTTCGTGTGAAGGGAATGAATTTGTTGTTGAAATGAATTAGCAACAAATTGGACAATGAGAACAAACCAGAACAACTAGGAAACGAATAATAATAGATGAATGGTATTATTCTAACTGATCTTATTGTTAGCTGGACGAATTGTACCGGTGTACAAATAATGCGATAATTGGCAATTAAGAACCAAGGTCTGACAGACTTGGGAACAATTGTGCTAAAGAAACTAATGCAAAATTTACAATGAATAGACGAACAGAACACACTCATTGTTGCTCTGTGACTGATTGTGAGCCAAAAAATTAGTTAAAGTTCATTCAGTTGTGGAATAGAAAAAGTTGTTGATTGAGTGAATACATCTCTGGAGTTGGTATCAGAAACAATATTCGGCAAATCTGATGACGCGAGATTATTAACTGTTGACAAATATTGGCTAGATATTTTGACAAATATTAGCTGATATCAGTCGAAATGTTCGGAATGTTTTGCAACAACAATTTTTGAATCAATCACAACTTGAATTAGATTGAGTTTTACATTTAATTTGAGTATTTGTAATCGAATCAAAATACCAAGATTAAGGTGACCTTTTTATATGAACATCACCTAATGTTCATTCGAATTAATGAGAAATTTTGTAATAGCTATTCTTGACGTCATTGTCGATTGGATTTCAACTCAAACTTGAGTAATTAAATTGAACACAGCGACAGTGATAATCATGATATTCATGCGTAAACTACACGTCCGATAAGTAGGAGCTAATCAAATAACAAATTGTCCGAAAATACGACGAAGTTTTAAGATTGAATGAAGAAGAAAAATGCTCAATAACATGAGCATCTTATTGAAATGCGGCAATAACTTCATAAGAACCAAATAGCTACGAAAAAAGACGAATTGATGTGCTAATGCAATGGCCTAAGTGGCGAAAACAATGAGAAAGGGAAAATATTGAGACCTTTACAGCAGTATTTAGAGATTTCTATGGTAATGACTCGCGATTTTCACGACAAAGCGTATGAGATCTAGAGGTGATACTAAAAGAAGGTTATCATTCTGTCCACCTCACTCTGACAGGTGTATCGGTGACTATGACAGCAATACCGATAACAGTGACACTATCAATAAGTTTAAATCTACCCCAGCCCCATTCCAACGAACATTCATCGATTAGTTGACACAAATCTTCCAAAGAATCGCCTTGTCAACGTCTGTTCATCGGCAAATCTCCTCCCGCTCCTCAAACACGCACCACAAGTTTCTTTCATCGACCTCAATCGAATCTTAATCGGAACCCTCGACAAATTCCGTGCATTCCTTCAAATGATGTCGTTAAGGAACAGTGATGACATCCGAGCGAAATTTAATGTCGATCGGATTCCGACCGACATGAATTTTCAGTACTCCGACAATCGGAATTGCAACCGACTGCCGGAATCGTTCGGTCGGAATCCGACCGAATTGACATTTTAAATTTACGACATTTTAAAACTGTTCGATCGGAATTCGAATATCGAAGTTCCGACCAAAATTGTCGGATTTTTCCGGTCGGATGCCATCAACAGTAATATTGATGATTTTTCTAGAGATTATATGGATTAGAATCCATATTGTTAATCCTATCCTCATCACCCATAATTACACTGCCCAGTACTACAAACATATTCCTCTAACATCAACCACAATTAATCGCTTAATTTCGCAAATCACTTTTAACCATAATTATTCTGCCCAGCGCTACAAACACATTACCTTTATATTAAATCATAATTAACCGCTCAGCCTCGTACGTTATTTTATCCATGTATTCAGCAGCTAGAACTACTCCCCACAATATAACTTCAGATCCATACAAATGAACCATTTAGTATTTATAATTTGATTTAGAATATTCGAAATTAATTTTCAAACTTTAGAAATGAATTAAATCTTTACACTTTAAATCTGATTGAATCCTAACATTTTAGAATTTCAGAATACGATGTAACTTAATTTTGAATTCATAAACAATTTAATTTTCGAATTTAATTCAATTTGGAAGTTCAATTTAGAAGCAGTCGTCCAACCCCGTAGAATTGTTCTAGCATCTCACTTCAGTATACGCAATACTTCGGTTATTTTCCTTCTCTATGAACTCGTCTCTTCGGGAAACCCCGTAAAATCATTTCGGGATCCTCGAAAATTGCCAGTGTGTGTGATCAATAAGTGATTCGTTGAATAATGCTGGGATTATCAAAATTATTAAGATTATTTGCCATTTCAGATAATTCTTGCAGATGAAAAAAGTATGCACAGACACCAGCATAGAATATCCGCTGGAGCAAAAACATAGACTGTTTAACACTCGAATGGGAAGAGCGATAACGACAGCAACTGTCAATCGTTCATGGGCACCTAGACGATAACCGACCAATTTCAATAGCTGACTTGTCAACGAATGCTGAAATTGTCAGCCATATTTCCGACGATATTCATTGTCAGTCTCTGCACAACTCCACTATTCGTAGCGTATTTCTATGTGCACTGCGTGTTGTTCATGAGCAGTAATCGCCTCAAAAACCTCCATCCAATTCAGTCGAAAAACTTCACAAAATTTTCTTCCATTGTTTCGAAACGCATTATCTTCTTGAATCATTTGATCACTTCAGAATTTGATTGATTCTCTTTTGACATTTTTGAACTATTATACAAAAATTTCTTTTGATATGCATGCATACTAACTGATACTCAATATTTCTCAAACATTTGCGCTGGGGCACATGGCTAGACTGAGCATAGGCCAGCATAAGCTGCTCAAGTTGTCATGGAATCCTTAAGCGGAAAGGCGCTCTTAAAATTCTGGCTACATCTCTTTGACTGCGCATTATCCATCGATAACATTTACACTTTTTTGCGAGCAGAGCATCTGCTCTGTCTGATGACGTGGTCAAATCGCGCGTTGCTGAGCGACTTGAACGTATGGGGTGCTGAAAGTGGTAACCGTGACAGTAATGCATTATTGATAGAGAATCAATGTACAGGGTGTATCGGTTTATTGAAATCATTCACCAATATGACGTATCATCAGCGATGTAGCTATATCCCTAAAGTCATCGATCTATATACTGCATGACCTCAAAAATTTATCCCATCTTAATTCCACAACCGTTCTTCTGTTTTTGAAAAGCAATTCTATTTTGAAAACAATTAGCGGCAATAAAAATGAGCTTGGTTAATAGGCGATTGATAATTAGCGTCTTGATGCCGACCACTCCAAATATCTTTCGTCTAAAAACGGGGTCGAACGCAATCTAGATGACTGCGCACAGCTGGAAAGGTGATTCGAAAAAATCATTTTCACGGACATTATTTGTTTATGATTATTAACGATTTTTATTATTTCTTGTTACTTTTATAAAAATAATATAATAAATAACAAGCGTTGAACTTGTAAAGGAGCGCAATACGCCAGGGAGCAATCGAGAACCAACGATGTAACGTTATTCCCAAAACCTTCCTAAAAGAAACCGAAGCATCGACGACAAAAACAACAACGGATGTTCATCTGAGGTCAACAACGAACAATCAAGAATGATAGTTGGTCCGTGCAAAACTATCAACAACTGTCGCTGGATAAAATCAGCCGACGTTACAAAGAAATTCAGAATGGATTATATTTTTGATTTCGAACGAATCGGAAGCGTGAGTCGCGTACGAAGCGATGGAATGTCAGCAGAACTGCCGTTTAAAAAAGCGCATGAAAAGAGAGTCAATGCTATTGGTACACCACTCGGTTTCAAGCAAAACTTTCCTCCGCGAACGGGAATCGAACCCGCGACGTACCAATTACCGGTTGGGGCTCTACCTCTGAGCTACCGCGGAGACCGTTCAGTCTCTGCCGAGTGGTTGCGTTAAGATCGCAATCAGTTCTTCAGTGCACATAATGCGAAACTGATCTGATGAGCGTCAAACGCTACAATCAGAGCGAACTGATCGCGGGTAGATCAGATCAGTTTCGCATTATGTGCACTGAAGAACTGATTGCGATCTTAACGCAACCACTCGGCAGAGACTGAACGGTCTCCGCGGTAGCTCAGAGGTAGAGCCCCAACCGGTAATTGGTACGTCGCGGGTTCGATTCCCGTTCGCGGAGGAAAGTTTTGCTTGAAACCGAGTGGTGTACCAATAGCATTAATGTTGTGAGCCTGAGCCAGGCTATGATCCGGCTTGTATCTATTATCCAATTATCTGTTATTATTCCGAAAAGAGAGTCGTTAGGAAATAGCGAAACATGTGACGTACGATGAAAGGGGTTGTTTTGGGGTTGCATGATGACAAATGAATCACCGAAGCAGTTTCCAAGATGAACGTTGAAGCAGAAAAGGTTACAGTAGATGTGTTTGTTGCTCTGCAGTGGGTCTAAGAGCTTCTCACTGACTGTACTTTACGAAACCTTAAAAAACCTTCAAAGTGCGATGAAATTTTCAGAGATTACACGCTTCATCAGTCAACTGAAAAGGTTTTGTCATGCAAGGTAGTGCTTTGCCACAACTTTCGCAGCTAAGGCTTTAGCAGTTGTTCGATTCGAGCTAAATAATCTGCCCTCACCCACCGTATTCATCAGACTTTTTGTCAACCGACTCTCACTTTTTCAATCATTTTGGAAAATTATTGCGGAAGAACCTTGATTACCCGGGACATTAGGGAGCACAATTTTCAGAATTCTTTCGAGATCGAAAATCGGAGTCTTTCTAGCGGACTTGAATAAACTAGTCACTCGTTGAAGACAACGCTTGGATCGCAGTGATCCTCACTGTGATTAATGAAATCAATCTGAGCCAAGTCGTGCCTGAAGTCGATGTTGCGAATCCGATTTTTTCTCATCATCCCACTATCATTGTCACTGATTGCTGTTTAAAAGTATAATTATATAATTTTTTACGATTAATGCTGAGGCCATCAGCATTTCATAGACAATATTTGTGTTCAATAAAATGCCATCTTCATTAATCATTTAAAGAATGCTATTTCAGTATTGAAATAAAGCGCAAACAATGAAAGATGTAGTTTTCTGATGATGTGAGTTTATGGCATTCATCCTGTAATTTCCATGGAATCAGATATAAAAAACTGAAAAATGGTCGTTAAACGACTCTATAGCAACTCATTATGGCATTATCTTTTGCAGATGCATCAGAGCAGTTCGACATTCATCGTTGTTTTTCAGTGGTGAATTTTTTAATGATGAATAATGAACGCATAAAAGAAGCAGCAATTAGCGATTCTTTTTACGAAATGTGAATCAAATCTGAAAATGATGATAACGAAGCAATCATATTGATTACGGTCATGAATGCACAAAGTCATTATAATCAGCCATCTGACGATGAGTGCACGTTTTGTATTTGTATTCAAACGTTTGTATTCACATTTAATTTATATTCACTATAACTTTCACAATCACATGCTCGGTTAAACAGTTGATTTTGTGCTTTAATTTGTGCTCCATTGGTGATCATCATATTGCACAGAATGAGTCTTGCTATTGCATGATTATGACGTACCATAATGCTACAAGTGTGTCCGTCATATATGTTTGCACACAATGATGATCGAAGACCTACAGTGTTGGATGGAAATGCTATGATTGGCTGTTCAAGGCTTCTGAAGTTTATCATCCAGATGAACTTGTAGAGTCTTCCTCAACATATCGATAAGTACCCACTAAAAAGCGGGAGTTTCTCTGTTGCAAGCATAAACTGTTGCTAAATTACCAAACGAGATTTTTTGGCTCTGCAAAGTGCCCAATTCGGCTCCAGCTAGATCCCTTAGAAGAAACTGAACCTTCCCATTTGTGTTCATCTTACGTGTGCTTCCTATTGAAACCTTCGGTCAACATAACTTATTCCTCTATATTGTCGGTAATGACTGAGATTTTTCAAATGGTACTCAGTTTCAAAGAAATTAGAATTCTTACTGCAGTTGTTCGAATCGTTGAACCACATCTAGAATCTCGAATTCTTGAGCATTCTTTCATGAAACGTTTCGAAACCAGCATCACTTACTCCCGATCTTGTTCATTATTTCTTGTCTAGAGTCTCACGAGCGTTGCGATTTTTCTTCTCATCCGACAGGATCACTCCACTAAACGCAGCCGCAAGGCTATGAGTCCTGACTCGTTTCTTTTGAGCACAGTATTTGATATCTGATATTGTTCACGATCACCATAAACCAGTAATTATTCATTTGATTATTTAGAAAGAAGTCATTCAATTATTCCATAAGGAGTTAATGTTTCAGTGTGTAACGTCACCATCAGGACGGAATGCAGCAGTGCAATGCTTAAAGAACGAGCATTGATCTTAGCAGATGGTTGACGCGCCCAATTTCCATGCAAATGTATCATTCGAGCGCAAAGTACACAGCAGATGAAAATTTGAAAAGAAAAGGAATGTAATGTATTTCAAAAATTTAAAATTGAGGGAAAATGGAATTTTGAGTGTTTGCTGAAAAGTGTTGTATCGCGTCCTGATGATGGTATAAAGCGCCTGAACGTTTACGGCTTATTGCATTGGTAAGCAGAACTTGATCACTGATTATCCCAGACTCAACACTGATGAACATTACAAACATTTGTCATTAATATCATTATTATATCAGTGCTACAGTTCTGACTAAATCACCAGCGTGAACAGAGATGTAAGAGATATATGGATTTATTAATATCTGGCATATTCTTCTGTTATGAAATGCTTCGTTAGCGCGATTTGACACGTCAAGCCTCTTAATATCTCCAATCGTTTTCCTCTTGATAGGTTTCATTGGTATTACTTGAATCATGAAATTCAATTTCATTGGAACAGGAGAACATTTTTGATATTTTGATGAAATTTTGAAATTTTCGACTATCATTTGGAGAGAAGAGATGCACTGGAATTAATGTCGCATTTTAACGAAAAATGAGATTCAACTTTAGATTCCTTAAAGGCTATAATGGAGCTGAAGAAGTTCATTCTGATATTCAAGTAGCAATGAATGGCTGAAACCGAGATACCCACGCTTTCGATGGGCGATGCGATGCATATTGTGTTAAACGAGAAGTTACATGCTAGTCTCGAGTGCGAATTTCTGAAGCTTTGTGCACCCTCTCAAACTTTTTCAGTTGGGTTACGGCTTCGAATGAAAACTTCCTTCATACAACGACACTAAACTAGTGATATGGATTGCTTTCAAATATTTGCGAAGTTGAGTAATATCGCGGAGAGTAAATACGGCACCTGACAATATATGAATAAACATCGAATGGCACACATTGTATTCACAGTTTATTGAAAATTATCGGAAATTCACACCACTTTGATATTTGGATGATGTCAAAGCAGATTCACATAAAAATCAAGTAAAAGTAGCAGCAGATTAAAGGAACGATCCTTTAATAACTACCAGTGACATGAACTTTTCAAAACGATAAATGACTGTGACGCATCCATATAGACCTGACTGCTACTTTGAGTCACATCATATATCAATCGCAAATGATTACCCCACTGGCTAATATTCCTTCCTTTTTGACTATATTCACTTTTCTCATTCATTTCATCTCTTCAACCATTACTTCAGTTCAAATTTTATCGTTCCTTTCTCGATACTTTCAACATTTTTCCTTTTCACTTTTCATCGATAAAAATTTCATTTCTTTGCAGTCATTTAAGAACGCCATATGTCATCACCTTTTCCATTTGTATTCTTACTGCTCTAGAAACGTTCGCCCCTCCTCCCGTTTGATGATCGTCCTTAGCTGAGGTATATATTATCCGTGAGAGGTATTGATCAAATCAAACGGTCATTATCCAGGCCCGATTTCAACGGCTTCTTTTTCAAAGACATAAATTGTAGTGTATTGTATCTGAGTCTTTTCTAATGTACTTTTGCTAATTGTTTGATAAGTTTTCTTCTAGAAATGTTTGCAAGCATCTCTTCTATGCTTGTAGTCATGTGACTAGCCTCAATCCAAGCAAACGTCTAATTTACCTCGCTCACATATTGCCGCTTTTTTCTTTCATTCCCCTCAGCTTATGCTTCAAATAGTAACCTCTGTCAATTAGCTTCAAAAGGCGCTTCATTTGGGTGAGTCTAAGCAATGAATTTGTTTTTTGTTTGCGAGATTTTACTAATTGCGACATTGAGAGAACACGGCTGATTGTTTATGAACTGAAAAATTGGTCACGAGGAGTGATTATGTTTTGAATCCGTCGAAAGTTTTACAAAAATGTCTTCATTCAGAAAAATGTGTTAATTTACTGAGAGGATGATTGTCCATCGATAGAATCAAAATCACCATCATAATTTTTTCTCCTCAATAATGACCGTTTTTAGTGACAGTCGTAAGGAAGCAAAGAATCACGAAACGAAATGAGTCTCAAAGTTAATGTTCAATAGGCAATTAATCCTTCCTCATATCTTATATCGTTTCGTTGTGTGAAGATTTTTCATATTGTTACAATACAACTTTAAAAAGTATTTTTAAGGAATTCCTTCAGTGTTCTCCAGAAAGTATGAAAACACAAAAGCAATTTTCATCGAATCAGTACACGAAGCATCACCACCTCAGCCGTCACCGACACAGATCCACATCTCAAAAAGCAAAGACAGGTGAGGGTCAATTGTGACTTTATTTATATTTATAGTTAGAATCGTGAACACATAAATCTTTCCAACGAATCTCGCACTCTGATTCTGCTCACACGAAATTTTGTTGAATTGTTCTCATTTGTGAGCAGTCAGTCGAAAATCCAAACATTTTCCGACTTTCAACCCGTTTTAAACAACTCACTTTCCTTTTCTGAGCTCGATTCAAATCCTAATTGGTTTCTTAGAATTAGAGAAGTAACAGCTTCCTTGACTGTATTGAATGGTCGTAGCGGATGATCGTTGCGATAGCAATAGTTGTTCTAGATAAGGGAGCAAAGAGTGACAGTCGAATTTGATTACTGAAAGGCAAACTCAATATGCGCACGCAATTTGGGTTCAATTAAACCTCTCGTAAAACATTTTTAGTAATGTTCTGTGTCATGTCGCACATCCACACTATCAACACAGCTTTTTCAGAATTACCCGGTAGTTGTCTTAATCGAACTAACACACACAGTCCAATACAACTTGCGAAAATCTTTTCCAACATATTTACATCTGAGGAGATTAATTGTAGTTTTGGTTGAATGCGGGAATTTGACGGAGTTTTCACTTTTTTGGTAGCAATTACAGCTCATTTCGGAGTTATGCTCCTCTGTTACCACCAATATTAAACGTATCATATTCCTCTCACGCTGACATCCTTCTATCTAATTGTAAGCAACCAGCAACAATAGCGTAGGAAATTATTCGTCTTCATAAAATTCTGATCTCGGTTATAGAATTAGCGATCTTACAAATGGGAATACTTCCTCATACTGCTCAGTGGTTGCTATAGCGTTGTCTATGACCTCTAAAGGAAATCGTAAAATCATTTCGAAATGATCAGAAGTAATACAAATGGTATTGAATGTGTTCCACAATTCAAAAAAGAATCGTCAGTATTGAATGTGTCAAGGTTCAGTCACGCGAAATTAATTTAATATTCAGCAAACAATGAAAGAATTTGTTTACTGAAAGGCAGCTGAAATGTAGTGATAAGTACATTTTTGAATTGGACAAGCAATGAATTATTAATTTGTCGAAAATTTGTCGATGGAACGCTACTCACTGATTGATGCATGCAATTGTACAAGCAATGATCTTGCGTGATCGCATTCAACAAACAATGTTTGAATGACTAACAAGAGGCGATTTTTTCCGACAATATGAATGAAAACTACAATTTGTTTCGATCGGCTTCTCCACAGACAACCCACCCGAAGCAATGGACTGTTTGGTGTAGACTCCATTTTCCGATTCTAGTTCCTCGAAAATCCTCAAATTATGTGCGGTTTGCTTGGTAAAAAACACAGCACGATTTTATTGAAGTGGGTATTTTATTGTACTTTTTGCTTTTCTTGCGTGTGTTGCAATAATGAATGCACGTCTTTGAGCGCGTGACAGTTGAATTCTCGTTTGAAATTGAATTCAAATAAGTTGTCAACAAATCTGCGCATATATAAGCAAGCGCTGAATATAAGCTCAGTGTCAGTCGCTGTGCTCGATGTTGAAAGAATGTTGCTGTATGCAAGGTTGTATTTGGAAAACATTAATTGTTTTGAACGGCTGTGATCCATTTCAGCATTGGTTTCAATTACTTTTGTCGTTGCTGCCGGCGTAGTTTTGCGTTTTGCTTCATAAGGTGATTGAATTTGGCTCGAAACGCAGGTTTGCGAAAAGTAAATGAAATAAATTGTTGACTCACGATCAAATAAAACTGCTCGCATAGCATTCTTATTTGGGATAGTCTGATAAACGAATAGGCAGTTGAATGATATTACGTATGAAATAGTACATTAAGTTATTCAAGTATGGCTCGTGCATGCCAAAATGTAAAAACTTTCTCGGAACATTGGATAGATGCATGAAACACCACTGGAGGATTAACAAAAGCAAATGGCACCAGCAACATCGCTATGCCAAATTCATTGATAGGCACGCTACTAGAAGAAAATGGTTCCGCTAGTTGCTAATTCGCTAAAAGATATTTTTGTTCTGCTGTGAATGGTTCGTTAGTAGCGCCGCTGACAGAAAAATGGCAAAAACATCGCGACAAAAGTGTCGCGAACTGGAGAGAATAGTGGCGGTTTTCTAGATAAAACGCTACTTAGCAAGATTAGTCTGTTAATCTTTTCAAATCTTCCTACAAAATTTGCAAACGCGTTGCTGATTTTTCTGGAAAAAAACCATCAAAAATTTGTCGAAATCTTTTCGGAATTTGTTGTAAATGTCAAATTTTATAGAACGGTTATTTCAAAAAAAAAATGAAGATAATAATTACAGCAAATGATGCAAGAAGAAGAAGTATGTGCAGGAGTATTTTAACTTTTTCTTTGATCTTCTCCCTCCTTCCATCACCCTCCCCTTCCCGACCAGAACTCATAACAAAAATTGGTTTAGAAAAGTTGAAGAAGAGTACAAATTAGTTAGCCGTTTTCTACAAGATCATACAAACATGTTCGGTCTCGGAAATTTAGCAAATGCTCGATCAATCGAATCAGGCTTCTGGTTCAGCAGCTCGAAACATTCACCTGCAACTTATATACTTGAGATTTGGCCAATAAACGTAAGTCAAAATATACGTTAAGGTATAGGTCAATCTAACCCATGAATACCAATTGATTTACAGAACAGAAACATCGCACAAAAACTGAATATATTGATGTTGAAAAAAAAACATATTCTGCAGACGGAAACTAGCGAGTTAGCGAGAGTGTTTCAAAAAATGCTGGCTAAAATGCTAACGGAAGAAACTAGTACAATCTATCGTTGCTTCATGCCGCTGAAAAATTATTGTATCATAGGTTATCGCTATAAAGTTCCGCCATATGAAGAAAGTAGCGAGCTATCGCGCTACCGATAAAAATAGTTCCGATAGTAGTGAAATAGCGAATGATGCCAAATGTCCGTCACTAGTGAAATTAATTCAGTTGTTCTCTTGATACCAGGAATCTGTAATATATTAATTTCTTTTTTTGGAAAAATTGCCTATTACGATCACTTCCCGTTATATTAGCCTAAGAGTGGTGTGTTGTGGGGACGGAAAAAAGATAGGGACAAATTTTGCAGTCGGGGACTCTGAAATTGCGGTCGGCTCAAAAAAGGTCGCGGATGAGGTCCCCAAAAATCCCCTAAAACTGATGCGATTTTAGTAACAAATTAATCAGAGAAACAGCTCAAAATCCTTATTGCTTCGTTAATCTTGTGAACGCAATAAGTTCTTGGTATCAGTTTGAAATTATTTGAACACAGACATGGAATCATTTATTCGAACCAAAATCACCGAACCAAAATTGTGCGAATCATTATTAATAAGTGCTTCGTAAAGAATTGTTTGATAATTTTAGCGTTGTCTACGTTTGTGTAACATTATTTCAATATAAATTCTCATTATTTGTTTCTTTTCAATAGATTCATTAAGGGAATGTTTCATTGAGTGCAGAAGGAATGATAGAGACAGGATTCACGGTGAAGTATGCTTGCTGCACTTACTATTCAATTGCTCTCGACTCTCATCATGAAGCTGATCGATCGACCAAGACGTCTTTACCCAACGCATTTTTCAGGCAGTGAAATGTTTTAGAAACGTCTCACAACCGGTCGGCTTTGCATGAGTCGCGCTCATCTAAGCTGTTCACTCCCAACATCGATGAAGCAACTTTTAACAAATCCAATAAGCAATAGCAACTCGAATTTCTGACCATCTCGTCAGAGCATCACACATACGTCTTGGCTCTGTTGAACGCTTCAAATCATTCATTTTTCAAATCGAGCCGTTCTAGGAGACACATTATTTCAGCTTACAGAATCGTTTTGCATGGTTTCCAGCTCTTCGTGAGGCTACATCCGCTGATAATGAGGTTAATTCCGACATTCAATGGACTCGATTTCATATTTGAATTTGATTTTATACAAATTCCTAGACGAAGGTTAATGCCAACGATGAAATACTTTTTAAAATCTTTTTTCGCATGAAAAGTCTATTTTTCCTCGTTCCATAAATTGCGGTGATTCTGAATGCTTCAATTGCGTAGTAAAAGTATATACTCTTTTTGGAAAAGTACATTTTTTAAAAGATGGTCACATTCGATGCGACCATTCGTCACATGTAAGATATAGGAAACAAACAATCATAAGTGCTAACGAAAGATGGCAATTGCTTAATGACCAACGTCAATTCAGAAAAACATTTGGAAAGCATTTGAAAGACGTTAAACGTCAGCTCATTCACGAATCATTAATAAACACATTTCATATATTGCAAAAAAATTGCACACGTCTGTTCATACTTTCAAATAATTTTTTTCGTCTAACAATCGATAAAGAACTGTTTAACTCGACTTCACAATCGGATGTTGATAAGAGATTGTTCATTTTTCATATTTTGCGAATATTGAAAAGAATATTCAATTTTGAATACATCATGCGTTGTTTTATTCAAAATCTTCATGTCCACAAAATGCCATTTCCGATGGGCTCATTTTATTTGCCAAACGCACTGAGTTCGTTTGTTTAACACGTTCTGTTTCAAAGGACAATCATTTGTATCATATTTACTTCAATTTCATTTTCGATCGAAAGAAAAAGTACATCTTTTTTAGCAGTTCTGTGAGGTCAATTTATTTATCTGATGGATGATCGAAACTGAACAATTAGTCATTAGCGGTTCTACTAATTGTGAATTGAAAAGAATAATCATCAGTGACGCTTGTGTGGTGACATACATCTGGACTAATAAGTGTGCTGTTTCAAAGGATAGTTTTCATCTGACGAATGAGAAAAGTGCAATCCGGTTTGACGAATAGCCGTTGAAATCTGGCAACGATGGACATTGTTGCAACTGATAACCAAAGAGCAGAAACGTTAAGTTTGATTCGATGAAATTGAGATGACAGCGCGATGCCAGCAACAAGAATCTGTTGTAATGAAAAGCAAGTGAAAGTGTGTTTCGATGGCGGCGTTGATTGCGACGATTGAAATAAATTAACGAGACTTGTTATTTGATGATTTAACTCGCATGATAACGTCCTTTATATCACATTCACTCCACTTTCATTTTTACTCGCAAATCGTTTAACTCATATATTAACACTCGTTTTCTATGTTCACTTCAACCAGTCAGTGAAATTGATAATCAAAGATCAAACTGACTCTCACTGAACTCTGATTACTGCCCGGCACTGTGAATTTCTTCTTGATGTTGATCCAATTTACAAAACTTTCGCAGATTTTCGATCAAATTGTGACGTCTTCACTGGATTTTATGATTCTTCATCTGAATTCTACAATTGGATTCTACAATTCATTTCACTGCTTTTATTCATGTTCAAGTTAATTGCTTTTCTTATAGAACAGTAAGCCTCGTTTCGAGCATTCCCTTATCTCTATTTCATGAGATATACCTCAAGATGTTTACGTCGAACTTTTTTTGAAAGTTTCGTCTCAAACAGCGATTTGATTTGCAGTGATGCATACAGGCTCGTATCGCAGAAGATAAAATTACAATGAAAGGTAGCTCTGGATTTCTGAGCATATATTTCAAGTTTTCGTTTTCTTTTTGTTTGTTTGGGCATTTTTCTGTGTGAATGTAATTTTCCGAGTAATTGCATGCATTTTGGTGAATTCATAAATTTTGTTTCAATTTTGCCATAACATTATCTTGACTGTTCCTTAAAACTATTCGTTTCATTTGTTTTCGTGGAGAGCATCATTGCAAATAGTTGATTTTTTGACCGAAATGAAAAACTGCACTTCTGCACTCGACGAATAGGGTGTCAGCCAATATGAGGCTGAATCAGAGGAGTGAAGGCTCATTAAGAAACATATTTGAGGAGGTCCTTCTTCGAACGAAACGATCGGAGGCGAAGTGCATCATTCCGCTTATGATTATCCATTTAACAAGGCTCTCTAGTTTATTGCATAAGAGCGATTTTCAGTGTGAGCAACTTTGAAAAACCTTTTTTGTTGAATTATTTCTAGTAACAGCAACACAAAACGATTCATATTTTAACACATTTTCCAGTTGTTGTTATAAAAATTTTGTTTGTTATGATAACTCCAAATGTTGCCACAAAATTTTATCAACATGATCAAAATTTGTTGCCGTCTTCGTTCACCAATCATACATCATCTATATCATTGATGTGCTATAAATACGAAGAAGCAAGTGTTGTTAATGCACTCACTGCTGTGAGTAATTGACATCTCGGTTACTTCAGCTAGCACAACTCACAAAGTTCAGCTAACGTAAATAAGGCACAATTCAAAGCATATCTTGAATTGCAAGTCGCTATTTGTATGATTCGAAGTTATCCGAAATATCGCTTTTGAAAATACTGAGACACTTTAACGTCAACGATTATCTGGCTTGTTCGCAGAAAACCTTTTGGAAGAAATGTTTCGGGGCCTTCTAAAAAATCATCTTTTTGCGATAAACTTTGTATTAATGAGTTCCAAATTTAAATCGCTAAAAAATTAAATGAAAAACGAACTTGTTGGTCATTGTAAACATTTTACGTTTACGATGTTGAATACATCACAAAATTCAATCAAACCGTCTCAATCTTCTCAAGTCGTTGCTCTTTGTGAGAATAACAGAGAAACAATGCAGCATGAACATTATATCAACAGTTACAATCACAGTGGCGTTTGAATATTCAGAAAAGATTTCAAAAAAAAAAACACCTTTCCATGGGTTCTCTGAAAGGTCTGAAGTGTGTGATTTATGATTAAGAGATGTCAATAGCATCGAGTTGATTGCTGCAATCAGTTTATCTGGTGTCTTGTTTTATACAAACTTTGGCGTGTTTCAGTAACTTCTCAAATTCTTACTTGCAGTGACTCTAGGCACTGCAAGCCGGCAGCATTTTTAATAAATTCTTCTTCAGAAGTGATTTTCAAAACTTTTTCGTTCAAAACTTTTTCGCTCACACTTGATTTTTCGCCCATATAAACTCTTCAGTCTTCTCAGTCCAATTATTATCTCAACATTACTCTCTTCATCGCATTTTTCCTATTCACCCTCGCTGAAATTCAATTGTTCCTTTAACCATTTTCCCTCAACCATTCACGGAATAGCTGGCAATGGCTCTGCATGAAAGAATAGCACAGAAATGCTAAAAGTAAGTGAATTCTTCAAGCTGCTTTGGTAAACGCCCATTGTCTATATACTACGACATGGCTGTTTTACTCTTCATCCTAACCTCCCACACAAATACTGCCCAAAGCCATAAGTTTGCTACTCAGTTTGGTTATTTGCTAACGTCCATAAGACTCGCTCAGTCAATTTTCTCCATTCAATTCGGTTCACTAATCTTATCCATCGATTTCTTCTCCCATAAACAACGTCCGTCCATTCGTTTACTCACTTCTGAATTTAATTAATACTCTTCAACATATTTCTCTCCATTTGATGAAATTGTCATTCGCATGAAACTAAATATTCTTCCATCAACCATTCATAACTTTTTGTAATCAGTTTTTTGATGCTTGCATTGAATATCTGTGCACTGCGTGATGTCAATTCTTGATCATCGTAGCCAACTTTGAATAATAATCACCGATATGCGCACATTTGAATGAAATTAATTGTGTACACATCATTGGTGTCTGATACAATCAGCCATGTTCGTCTGATGAGCAGAATTATTTGACACGTATCTTGTTTGTTTTAAATATTATTAAAGTCTCTGCTGACAGATCCTATTAATGCGATTTGCACTCGTTCAGTGGCAGATATGTGTATCTTCGAGATATTTGTGTGTCACATTTCCGGTGAATAATGCAATTGTATTTACCTGCTTTTTAGCGTTGCATACGTGCATACATTGCAATATGTATTGTTCATCGTAAAAAATGCTTGCGTTTGTATCGTTTATGCGAAATGAAATGAAACTGCTTCATAGACACGTAAGCCAATAGTCATTGAGTTGGCGTTAAGTGAATTACGAATTGATTGGTTGCGGTGTTGACGAAGTTCGATAAGCGAATAAATTTTGTTGAACGAATATCGCGTTTAAAGTGAAACGAAAAGTGATTTTATGTTCAGTCATGAACACTCTTCTTGCATGACGTTTTTGTCATTCGTTCGAGTTGATATCATTTCATTCCTTTCTGTTTTTCAGTTGTTGTGCAATAGGTCTAAAAGGTAGATCGCATTTGGAACTTTATAAGACTCTTGACAAACCGGAAAAAGCCTCCTATCGTTTTTTACGTATCCGTTGAGACATAAGCCCGAAATTGAACGACGTTTGCTTGCGAATCGTTTTCCGTTGTGTTTGTCGTTTTAAATTTCTTCTATAGAATTGTTGCAGTTGTCGAAAAAATATACGCGAAGAAATTCCCAACCACAACGATAAAATGAATACTGATAGTGAGTGATGTTGAAGAAATTTTCAGTCTTTCGTAAGAAAAATCGTTTTGCTTATTCAACTAGGCAGAACTTTTTTCAAACAGATTCTTTTGCAGCAAAAAACTGTTAGCTTTTTAATTTATGTAATGCAAGTGATTTGTTCTCAAATGAATGTGTGAAACGTAATCACTTTGTATTGAGAGATATTACAGCATTTCGTACTTGTCATCTGCTGTTTATTGGGCAGATGCTGTTCACATAAGCTAGTCATTGTGAGTATTTTTCATCGGGACTCGAGCTGATTCTTTGAAGCTTCAGCCGTCAGCATAGGTGATCTTTGAAGCATTATATTGCTGGTTAATATGTGTTTAGCACTAACGTTTAAGCAACTGTGCCTCGAAATAAACTTCTCGTTTTAGCAAGAACTGTCGAAACGAAACGAGAAGCGACATTAATACATTCCAAAAATTTCTCATACAGTTTTGCGCAATTCAGAAAGATTACTCATCTATTGTTTCTGCGGTGTTGTATTTCGAAAAATTTCTCGACCTTCCAACACGTTTTTTTTTGGTTGCAAATTCGTGAGAAATATCGCTATTTCTGGAATTATTCGTCATTTGTCGTCATTTCAGCTGAAGCTTGCGTGAATTGTTTTGAATTTATTCCGGAATATTGATCCTCATCGGTGAGGAATCATCAAAAGAGCTGGTGTTTAGTTGGTTACAGTTGTGCAGTTATGTTTACATTCAGTTGTTTTTTCGACTGCAATTTTTAGCCGAATTTGCAGCTAATCAAATTCATCGTATCCCATTCGTGATCGCTTACGATTAGCACAACAATTCCATTCAACCGGCAATCGAAGCGTATCAATACGTCTATGAATCAACAAACAAATTGAATCAGCAAATATTGCGGTGAATAGATAATTCATAAAGTGAATATGCAAGCGATTGCATGCGTAGAAAACATCCATTTTAATAGTTCCACGAGAAATGCAAATTTCCCCAATTGCAATCGGATTGGAACTGAAACTATTCATGTGGCAGTCATATCGAATTACATAATCAGCATAATCAATACCACACACCAGTGCACGTGGAATTCGTATCGAATGCGTTCATTCATTCGTTTTTGAACGACGACGATGATGTTGTTGTTGGTGGTGATAAAGATATCAGGCAGCTGTCGTCGATGTCTTGTTGTTTTTCTTTGGGCAGACGGCTGGTTGCTTGTTTGCTTGTGGGTGTGTTTTATGCTCGAGCATTTCGTTTCGTTTCGACAGTTTCCCCTCTGTGTTCCGCTTCCATCGGGTGGAACTTCACACACGACAAAGCATGCACTCACACGGTTACATTTCGTCGAGGGAAAGTGGGCATGAAATTCAACCCTTTAAAAGCCGCGGTGTGAATCAAATTCTATGTAAGAATGCAATTCGTCAAGTGTGCCTTCAACTGAGTCTCAACCTAAACGCAAGCCGCATCCGAACAAATGAGACTAAAATTCATCTGAACATACTTTTACGACTATATAAATTTAAAGGTTACCATCGATAAGCAAGTTTTTCTCCCGCGGAATGTCCTGACGCAGTTTCACCTTTGTTTCTATTTGAATGTTATTTCGTATTTTGGCTCATGTGGAATTTTTCTGTTCGCATTGTTGAAAAATGACTGTGAATAACGAAGTGATTAGATGTTGTCAGTAATTAAACCCTGCACTGCGTCAGTGAGCAACGCTCGAATAAACAATGATCTAGAGCAATGATTCTCACGTTCGGGTGCTCCATTACCCATTTTGATGATCTGGTAGACCGCCGTTACCCCCCCCCCCCTTCCCCATTTCTTCATGCAATCTATTATGATTGCATGAAAAGCTAACTTCAAACTGATTAAAATGGATTCTCATTCTTTTCAGACGTGTTGTATTCACTCTCATAGCTATTGCATGCGAATATCGTTCTGGTTGATGAGTTTTTCTCATTCACTTCGTCTCATTTCTTTTCTCAATTCGAATCAGTTTCTCATTCTGTAGCATATACTATGTACTGGATACGTTGACGAGTGTTGACATCCGAAATCAACAATACAGCAAGTGTTCGACAGTTTAATAAATGAGAATTTGACTTGAGTTGTTGAGATAAATGAATGAGAAATTACCAAATGTCAACCATTTTGGTGTTAAAAGCAATGAGAGTAATTTTAGCAGCAAGTGAAAAATGAAAATCTTGTTAAAACGAATGAAAAACATTTTAGACCAGCTAATAATACTCAGAAAATATGAGAATGAAAAGTGTTGCCATCAACTAACCGCATTTACACATTCGAGTTAAAAAAACACCATCACAATATGGTTCTGTCGTAGCACAACAAGAAATACTAATTTCCTGATCCTCTTCATTACCCTTTGACACCCCCAAATTACCCAAAATGGGTAATTTCGCCCCCTATGAGAACCACTGATCTAGAGCGAAGATTTTTTAGAAAGTATATAGCATGAGTTATGCATGGTGAATGTGTTGTGTTAACCAAATTGAATATTGAAACTGCCTCACACTGGAATTAATCATCACCGGACGATTAATATCTATTCGCTGAACTGTCATTCATAAACCAGTACGAAAATGAGAAGTGTGCTTCTCAAAAAACTACTCATCAAGATTACATCATTTATCTGGTGGTCGCATTCTCATTTAGAGGACGAATTTCATTACAACATCGATATGTTCCACCCGATGAAATTGCATAATCAATGCTTATTCTCAAATCATTCTTCACTCACCTAATGAATTGCGCACATTTTGTTAGGAGAATATTCAGTTGAATAACAGTACGCCGTAATCAATTTTTTGGTTATCACCGATAAAAGTTGACGATATTTGGTGATATATTATAGTCGGGAAATAAGATGATTAGGAAGTAACTGATTAATGTGTTGGTATCGCTCGTTGCACATCATATTTTCCGTTTGGCGCATTCCACTCATTCGTTAATTTTCCAACGATACGGATCTTAGTTTATTATCGATTACAGTTTACTGTTCATCCGGCACCTAAAAAGTTTTCTAAAGGTATCATCATCGCATTTTGCCGAAAGAATTCACAATGGGACATGGTGAGTTTATTTCTTTGCTTATTTCTCGTTCACTTTGGATTTGTATCTCTGTAATAGCAAAGTATCGTTGAAAAGAATGCGATTCGAGATTGTTCCGTGAGGAGACTGCATCGGCGCAGTTGGTGAATCTCTGGGAATTGAACATCAATCAAAGGTTCTCAAAGTCACTTCATAGATTAACCGTTTACAATTTCTGACGAGTTTACAACTGACATGCGATAACGTGACTGAATTTTCTGTCGAATTTGTCAGTTTTTTGTTTTATCACTTATTGAACAGTCCTGACTGAACCACGTTGACTGACAAAACTGATGCACTGAAGAAATAATGCTTGCTTGATGAAACGTTCTGAAGCATTAGTTTATAGCAATATATGTTGCTACTCTTAACGCACATGTCAATCTTTTTATTCCTCCCATTTTAATGCTATATATTCTCAGTTCTTTGGTTTATAAAATCCAGCTAAAATATTCAGTGTCAGTCGTTTCACCGTTCATTCGATTTCCATGTCCAGCGATTTTCTATCTTAAAGATTGACAAACTATTTGAAGGAATTTCATCTTATGACAGAATTTGTACACGTAATTGCTCAACACTATTTGCATGCCAATTTGACATACAGTTGCGTGAAATTTGCAACTCAACACTATTTTTTGAAATTAGTTTCGTATGAAAATTCACCGGATGGCAGTCGTAAGAAGAGATTATTTCAATGTGATATTATCCTTCATGGCTCTGTACAAGTATTCGGTGTTTTCAATTGAGATTCATCCATTGAATCGGAGAAGAGTGAACTCGCTTCATAAAATTTTATCGACATTCGGAGATGATCTCTGAATTGATGCATCAGTAACTCTATAGTCCTTTCAGTCATATCAATGATGTACTTACTTTTAGATGAGAGACAATAAACAAGGTTTTGGTTATAAGACTTTCAAGCAAGTGAAGAGAATCTAAGCGAAATCTAAGTTCTATCATTTGCGTCAATTTCAAATTATATGAAAATATTCATTAGCGCAGGAAATTGTTCGTAGTTTTGATGCATTATTTTATGTGAAATTGCAAAGGAACGCTCGCAAGATCAGAGTCTTCAAGTTGTGTTCATTTGATCATTACTTCAAAATCTCATAGTATGACAGTCGCAACTGTCATCTTATGATATTTTGATATTTGAAGAGCACCTGATAACACACATTGCACATTTCAAGTATATTTGACATGAAGTACTTTTCGGTATTCGATTCCACATACTTGCCATAGGACAGCTGTATTACAACAAAATGAACGCATTTTGGGAGTGCGAGACATACGCAACTCTTGACAGATTATCTGGCAATGAATATGAATATTACAAATTATTGAGAGTTCACCTCACTTCGAATCAGTCAATACTACTGTGGCATTCATTTGTCCGAAATTTCCTTTTAGTTCAACCAGCGCAGTTCACGTATCCCGCTGGTGATCAGTTAATTTGACTATGCTGAAAATGTCGATCGGTTGATTGAAAAGCCTGATAAAAAAGCACCAAGCAATACCGATTGCTGAATAAAAACAAGGCACGTCAGGTTCGTGTACACTCACTTCCCAATGAACGCAAGCAAAACGGAAATTGCAGGATCTGATTAAGCTTTCAAGTGGGTATATCTTTGCGTTTATACGTGCACGTACATCATATGTGCTTGACATACATTATATGCTGCGTGAGTGCTCTATCACTGTGTGATTGTAAAAGCATATAAAAGCAGTTAATTAAGTGTGATGCTTCGTTCGTCTACCAGTAGCTATCAGACAGACAACTCGGTGTTTACAACCGTTCATAGAGCAATTTTTCTTGAAAGCAGAATGCTGAACACAAATAATTATCTATATTCTCGTTGTGAATGGGTGCAATTTTGACGTGTAGCAATTCTACAAAAGAGTCCCAAAACGAACCTCCTGTTGTACCTGTTAAAATCTCACCTGGCCATTCATCATCAGGTGCTCTTAATTTTTGTCTTAATTCGAAACGTATCCCTTCCATTGGTCTTTCCATTTCACGTCATTCCATTGTGCATGTTTTTTTTTGTTCGCATTTTTAACTCACTCTTATTCATATCCTTTTTTATAAGCCTTCATAAATGAGTGTAAAACTCAGTTCAAAGAATCAGCATTCACGAAGAAAAAATTCCGCTCTCTATCATTTTTTCGTTCTGATAAAGGAAATGTTCGTGATGAATTTTTCAGAGAGAAAATTTGATTGATTTTCTGAATTTCTTGGATGAATCATTGAGATTCCCCACAAATCTTTTGCAAAATTTCGAAATACTTCAGAGCTGAACTTCAAATGAGTTTTTTTTTGAATGTGTTCACTTTGCAAAACATATGATTATTTCAATGGTGCGATTTTTTCGTTCACTGTTGGATCATCAAATCTTAAACTGATGTGAATGTTATCGTCGTTAGTCAGTTCCTGCTTGCTAAGTCACTTTATGTTCAACATTTTAAAAAATTTTCT
Organism: Anisakis pegreffii; assembly: GCA_035041965.1. Taxonomy (NCBI): domain Eukaryota; kingdom Metazoa; phylum Nematoda; class Chromadorea; order Rhabditida; family Anisakidae; genus Anisakis; species Anisakis pegreffii. Next base: position 14,394 of record JAPYMA010000250.1, on the reverse strand, counting down.
GATACGTCAGAAGTCATTATCATGAAATAAACTTTTTTGTAGTTATTGCAGACTAAGCACTCTTTTCCTAGCAGAGCTATCGTCACCAGATTTTCATGTGTCTAGGTTACACATTCACGCGATTCAACTATCTTTCCCAGTTCCAAGTTTCTTCATGAATATTCATGACATATGAATACTTAAAATAGAAAGAAGTGTTCTTTTCATCTTTTTTTGAACATGGCAATTCGTGATGTTGTATCCATAGTTAAAAAGCAATGTTGTAAACTTTAGAAAGCACACGATACTTCGAAATTCCTCTCATTTTCAACTCCAATATTGTTTAACAACAGGGGATTGGACTGTTTCAGGGGAAAATCTCATCGTGGAAAAATTTATTTGTGATGACGCCTCTCAAAATACTATTGTTATGGTAGTTTCATTCAATTAAGACTATGTTTTTGCATGAAATTTTCATTAATTGATTTCAATTTTTCATTTGTTACAGGTCACTGGGATTACTGCGATGACGGCGATTGTGGTACTGTGTTATTGAGCATTTTCTTCTTTTTCATCATTGATTTCCATGAATGTTGTGAATTTTTTTTGATGTTGCGAATTTCGATGAGAAGTTTTTAAATGTTAAAAAGTTTTATAACTGGTAGTAATAGATCGGTTGCTGAAAATTTTATAACTTTTACTGAAACGGTATACTTTTAGGACCGCGCCACTGGCCCAATGCTAATGGACTGAAACAATCACCAATCAATATCGACTTATGTTCAATTAAACCAAAATGTGATTGTGAACCATTCAAGTTTATTCATTACGCACATCCATTTAGCGGAGAAATCGTGAACAATGGACATTCAGGTTGCTTCTTTTCGCTGAATGCATTTCTCTCCAGCCAATTCAAAGTGTTTGTATGGGTGAAAAACAGTCGTTCCAGCTGAAATCAAATTTAACTGCTCAATTGAGCATTGTTCAAATTCGATCATTCGTAGCTGATAAAGTCATTACGTTTTTAAATTATTATCTGATCGAAAGTGACAGCGTCGATGGAGTTACAGAAAAAGTAACACAAATAAATATGAATTCGATTGATTTTTTAGTGCGAAATTTGTTCATCATTTTTATAAATTTATTGTGAAAGAATACGAAAGTCATTCTTTATCGATATAAGCACTTAGGCATCTTTATCGTTGAATGCAGAGGATTACTCTCCAACAATTTGTTCACATTTCTAATGTACCATTATGAATAAATGACATGTTCGCTGAATGAAGTGTTCTGTGTGATCACGCCTATGTAATCGAAAGTGCTTAAACTCAGATTGCAATACAGCACTTTCATCAGCAAAAAACATCAATACGTTATGTTTAACACAAAAAATTTGTAGTCCAAATAACGCCCAAGTTCGTCTGCGATATTCCCGAAGTTTCGGGTGGAGGACTGGATCAAGCGTATCGTCTCGTACAATATCATTTTCATTGGTCGCAACAAGACAGCGAAGGTATGCAACATTAGTTGTCGGAAATATTGTTGATATTCTTTTGATATTCTTCATCTATCGTTTTGATCGTCAAATTTATGCTTGTTCTTTGAACATTCGGTCTTGAACATTTCAGTGATGTTGTTCTCGATCTTTAGCAGTTATTATTTGCAGGATCCGAGCATACGATTGCTGGACTACACTATCCGGTGGAGTTGCATCTTGTTCATAAAGGTGTCACTGATCCAGAAAAAATAGCTGTTTTTGCTGTGTTCTTCATTCTTGGTGATGACAATCAAGCACTGAAGGTTGAGGCCGATCTTCTGAGCGAGATACTTGATCCATGTCCGTTGTTAACTCATAAATCAGTTTACGAAGTGAACCTTTTCATCGACAGCCAAACAAATCGCTTCCATCTATGCACTCATTCACTTTGTTTACATACATATTTCGTTGCTGACCAACTAAAGTTGAAGAATTTCTTTATCCATATCCTTTTTCTTCACTGAAAACTCGCGGTTCCACTATGGTCCGGTATTCACTGCTCAGCATTCACATCTGCTTGAATTATTTGCTGTGGGAAATACGAATCAGTTATCTTCCAAGGGATTCTGTTTTTTTGTGAAGTACCATTTTTCTTTCAAAGTGTTCATTTCACGAACAAGAAAGTTACGATACACTTCAAATCATCCAACCGTCCCAAAAGATGACAAAAGTTTTGAACACATCTATAAAGTCTGATTGTGTTCATGACTGCAAATGAATATTGGATCTGAATTGAATGGAACGAATTTCAGCAAATAGCACCAAAATCGAGCATGCAATTGTTGAAAACAAATTGCCGCATAACAGAAAATCATTCTGGCGTTACGATGGTTCACTGACCACTCCACCATGCTCCGAATGTGTCACCTGGACTATTTTCACTGAACCTGTTCAAATCACCAAAGAACAAGTTGGATATTTTTAATCAGCATTTTTCATCAACTGAACAAACTCTTCATGCTGAAATCCTATCGTATAAATTCTTCGGTTACGTCGTCAATAAAGCAACTGAATGAATAACGGAGCAGTAACGTTTATGAGTCTCATTTTTCGAAACCGAACGCATCGAGTATTCCCTGGTCATGAATAATCTATTCGTGAGATTTGTTTTCATATAATACAATGAATTATTCAAGTAGTTCGTTCACATTTTTGTGGGGCCCACATTTATATATCCTCAGATGTTGAAGGTTCCAGATGTTGTTTGTGTTTACGAGAAAAATTTGTTCTGTAGAAATTATTGAATTCAGCAGTGTTGTGTTACGCAGTATAGGTATTTTATCAACGAATACCTACACTCGAACGTTCATCTTTCAGTTGGCACATTTTCGTAAGCTGCACGACAAACCTGGTCACGTTCTGCAGAAGAATTACCGACCTGTGCAGAAACTGAATGATCGCGAAGTACTTTATGTAACAACTCAATAGACACATTTCTGCAAATGTGCTTTTGTGATCAGTTCATTTCAGTGTGAAACTTTGAACGTATCATAGTGAAGTTTTCAATATTCTCATGGAAGTATGTAATGAATATTCTATCGAGATATCAATTCATATGGAGATAAACTTTCGGATCTATCATTTTCCATTGCACCTGTTATTTAGTGGACCATAATTTTCACTGCTTCTCATTGATTTCTGTAATTTTCACGTAATAAAATTATAACATTCATTTCTTACGATATCATGGTTCATTCTTGCGTATTGTAATTTTATATTCGGTTCGTCTTTGCATATTGTACTCGGTAAATTTGTTGAGTCGTGACATTGTGAGTAGCAGCTAGCATGCAAAATCTCATTGGTACTTATCCCGAATGATGAATGGGCAAGTGAGTCTGCGTTAAGAGCAAAGTAATGCAGCAGTTACCTGACGAAGTGATGATGGCGCAGCAAACGATCTGAACCAGTTCAGTGAGTGGCCAATCATCTAATTTCATGTCCACCAACAAATTATGTTTACATGCCCAGTAGAAATGACAATGAACGTCCTTCATGCTCCACCACCCTCCTTATAATTATTCATGAAGCACTGATCTAAATACACTTTGTTTACGAGCAGGAAATGAACTCTTGAAGAGACTCTATATTGATGGCGTTATTCATTGAGAACGGATCATCGAATGACGTTCCATACAGCCCAACTTGATTTATTCTATACAGTTTATCATTTTTCTTACTATCTCCTATTAGTTAATACTCATTGTTCTATCCGCAGTAAATCATGTTCACGATGTCCCCTCATAATGCCGTTACTTCGAAGCTTTTATCGTTAATAATATTCATAAACTATATCAAGCAATACTGCATCTGTCCATGTGCGATAGCTACAGTTGCTCTGCATTCGTCAAAATTAATCATTTTTCAAAATTGAAATTCGGATTTGAATGCAACCTAAAAATTTCTTTTAGTTTTGAAAAAAAAAACTACTCACAATCAGATGAAATAGCTTTATTTTGGGTTGATGGGAATGATATTGTAGGGGAGGGGGATTTGAGATAATGATTATTCATTATCTTAGAGGCCGATTATGGAATAATACTCCGGATAATGACATCTCATTGCTGAAATTCTTGAATAATGATGAATAGTTGTAAGAGTTTACGAGGTGAAATGAATTCCTTCAGAGCTCATAATTGAAATATGATGTATCAGTTGTGAACCTTCATTCATATTACTAATTGGTCAATTAATCATCCAATAATATCGATTCGCATTGATGAACGGATTCAAGAACACTTATTATTGAGTGTGGTGGACACTTGTAAACGTGGATTATTCTCATATACGGCGAATATGCCTTAATACCTCGCCTGCTCAACAGAATGTTCATTTGACCTCAATCTGATACGCTGCCTTATTTAGATATGCATGAATTATTATTTAATTACGTGGTGCCGTCAACTAATTTTACATGAGATCAACGCATCCGAAAACGTTCGATAAAACCGACGAACAGAACTTATGACTAGTTTATAACAAAAAGAAAATAATGAAATTCGATTAAGAAATGAATTTACGAGTAATTTTGCTTCACTCCAACAATTTTTATTAATACAACTTACACAATTAGATCGGCAAAGTGAAAGTGCAAAATGTAAAAGATAAAGTTCTTTTGAGTGAACTTAATGTCACTGACAACTCCTCAGAATACTCAAGATCGTTTTGCATAAATTCAAGGTTAGTTGAAGTCATCCGGGAAGTGTTAAGTATAGACTGATGGAGTGTTTTGAAGAACACTTTTGGTAGAATGTTGCAGTATCGTAAACTCTCTTTAGTCACCTTTTGTCAATCGCATATCATTCATCCACATCGTCACATTCGTTTTTCATTCAATCTGTTACTCAGTCACAATTCTTCCAAACATTCAATATTTAATGATCAAATTCGTTGGGATTGCTAACCAAGAAAAAAAATGCTATGGGAGGTGAATGCATATAATACAGCTCGATTGAGACTTTAAAGATAGCAAGATAAATGCTAAAATTTTCTGAAACTGTGACTTTTTGATGGAAGCGCTCATTCTGAGAAATATGAAACTTTGCGTTTGTTTTTCCATCAGATTCTTATTAAAGCGTTCTTACAAAGCATTCACGAAGTTCTTATTAAAGCGTTCTTATTAAATTATTTAATGATTCTGTCCAATGACAACCATGTGATTTGATCAATTTCACAGTCTACAGACGATGGTCAAGTGTATAAGTTGAGGCAAACTTCGCAAAAGCATCATTTTTTTTCACTCATCAATTCCACTTCTAAACGTTGGTTATCTAATTTCGTTCATTCCAAAAGCGAAAAATCGGCATCTTTTCTGTCACAGATTGTAACTGGTTCGTATACTTCAAATTAAATTGATGTCCATTTCTCAATAATTATTATTTTCATTGTAACTTAACACGAAGAAAGTTTCTTTCTACTTGTGAATAAAGCAATATCAACGCTAATTTGACTGCTCACTTTAATTGCAAACAATTTATTCGGTGAATAGAATGTTGATGTGACTCAGAATACCTCGTTTCAAAGATGCAGTATTTGTGAACGATTTTAGTGCGTAGTGAATAATCGCACGCTCATTATACATTTATTTCGGCGAATCGCCCACATAAGCGAATAAAGAAAGCAAATCCCGTTTTCTGATAATCTTCACTGCTAAGGCAATCATTATTTTTCGAACAGTTTGACATCTGAAATCACCACGGTTCATTTCAGCTTTAACAATGCTTACAGCAAATGCTTTCAGTACTTTCAGTTCATAATACTTTCAGCAAACTTACAACCTTATGTATCGTCAATTTTTATAAGCCAATATTTCGTACGAGAAAAATTCGTTCGTTTCATTCATAAAAATTCCGAATTGTTCAAATTTTACTCCAGTTTCCCAGTTTACGGTCCCGTACTCACTAATAAAATTCTTTTCAATTTTCCGCTGGGCAGCATATGTCCAGCGCAAGCAATTTCATCTTTCACGAATGTGTCGTACTTAATTCATCTTAATCTCTCAATTCCATCACAATCAGCGATTATTCACTAAAACATTCGAAACAATTGCTGTGCATTTCAATCCCTCACCAATTCACCGTTCCAAAATTCCTCTTCTCAGCAAGTTCATCTTTCCGCTTTGATGTACACGTAAAATATGTCTGCTTTTATGTGCTCGTTCAGCCAACAGCCGTCCAATTTTTTTTCATATCGGCAATGAGTTTTGTTAAACGCATATCAGAGTAAAGTTTGCAAAGAATAACGCAGTTTTTGCTGATTTCTTTCATCAGTTATGTACTTCACTGAAGAACATTCTCATTCGAGTATTTCATGCTAATTACTCAAATGCAAAACACTTCTGAATGCCTCCTTAGTGCTTAAGGAATCATCGCTAGAGTGAATGCGTATTCCTGAACTTGTTATTATTCACCATCTTCGTTCAAATAGATCAGTTTAGGTCAATTTGAACTTCTTCATAAATTTGCGACCAAGCTGATACTATTGATGAAGAGAGAAGATTTATTGAAAATACTCCTTAAATAGCTACCTGAATGGATATACTGAATTTAAAGACTTCAGATTAGTTTCCATTTAATAAATTATTGGAATATCGCAATAGCGGATTGATAATGACAGTTTTGGATGATGTGCTGTTGAACGCGCAATAAAAAATAGCGATGGACAAGGTCATGACCCATTCGATGGAATCTTTTTATGAAGCGTTATTACAGTTATCGAACAGCGAATTAGTTGTCATCATTTACTCGCTTATTGTTAGTTTTATGAGCAATGCGATCGATCTCGTATCATACTCAACTCGCTTGGATTTTAGTTCGCAGTTTAGTGACAGCAATTAAGTCGCATTTTATTCTCATCGATCCTTTTCTACATTTACCTAGTCATTATGCTACCGAAGATAAACACAGAGATGACAAATAATTATTACGTTTTAGGAAGTTGCTCCTTAATCGCTGAATTTCCAGCAGATCACCCTTCGCTTCTGCGTCTCACCATTAGTTTTCATTCATTCCCAGTTTATAAATTGATCTCTCTTGCAGAATATTGAGTAGTGAACTGTATTTTGTGATTCCTTAAATACTTTACTGATTCAAAGTTCAAATTTTGATGAAAAATTCAGAACTTCATTTGGATATTTTGCATCATTCTGCAATATTATCTATTGTAGACAGTTGAATACATGATGGAGTGTAAAGAAAGCTTTTCACCTCAACTCACAATGCACTTCTTATCTACGGACTCATCTCTATATAATAGGTACGTACGTTAGTTTGTGCTCCGTTCACTTTACACACAAATTTTTGCAGATCATTTGCTGTTTGCTTGGTGCAGCTGAAGTTTTGAATGAGTTAATGTGATTAAGACACCTTTTCGATATGAATAAACTCGGACAGATGTGCACTTGAATTTCATTTCACTCGCATTCTAGCTGTTGTTGGAGATCGAACAAATCCACCATTTCTTCACCAATCGTTCTTCCATATTTTTGTTATGTTCAGCAAAAATTACTTTCCACGATTTTGTATTGTGATTTCGCGAATCGTCCACTCGAATATTCCATTTTGAATTTGCTATCTTAATGTTAAACTATTCCATAGGATCGCGAATCGTCCACTCGAATTTGTGAAACTAAACTATTGCTTTCTTATTCCATAGGAAAGCATTCATTTCTGATAATCGAACTGAAATTTTCGTTTTTTATTTTGGACGACTTTCTCCCAAACGATTCAGTTAGTTAATATCTTCTGCCCAATGAAATATTCATTCATCGGAAAAACTCAGTTCGCTTTTTTTTGGAATGTGATTTAAGAAGTCGAAATTTTATCGTTCTATGAAGGTCACCATTCTCAACAACGGCCATCAGCGTCATTTCCACTCGTATTTCCACATTCTTCACATCAGCATTCATCTCCCTGAGTTGTTGTTTTAACATCATTCCAGTAAAATGATTACTTTTTAATTTCTCTCTTTTTCATATCGTTTCGTATTGAAAATCTGCGCCATCAATTACCGTTTCGTATTACAATCATTCAATTTTCGAAGTGTAACCTCATTGCGCTTCAACGGATAACGTTGCATTTGCTATTCATATTATTTGTGCATGAGCCTCGATGATTTCATTAATTAAACACAAATCCAGTATTCGCTGAATTCCGTTGGAAATCGATTACCTAATCGGCGCATAAAAGTAAGTTCATTTGGGTGTCTATGTTTTGCCGTTTCACATTACATATGGACACTCGTTGTTGGAGATCACCGAGTTAAACGCCTCAAACAGAAATTACCAATTCTGAGAAGGCATGTGAACCGATTCAGACGACGAAAACGAATTCCGAAGAAGAAGGAAAATTTAACGAATTGAAAATGCACCAAAAAATATACGATGATGATGGAAGTTGTGTAATTTCTATTCGAAATTTCAGTAATATCACGTACAAAAAAGTGTGTGCTTTGACTGAAACTGTTCAAACTTAGGGAATTGTGCATGTCAGTCGTACGCCATATACCTGCAGAGTGAACGTCTCAGAGAACGGAAATGGTGCTGCATGACACTCGATCAATTTATTCATCTAATTAAAAATCGCACTCGTTGACAATTCAAAACCATACAGTTACTGTTGGGTCGAGGTGATTGATGATCTCACTGACTTTCAATCGCACATCTCTTTTATGAGCACCTATGCGTGTGGAGTCCGTTAAAAAGCTTCCATAAAAAGGTTCAAAACTACACACTGAAGAAGATGATAATTGTAATTGTCAATTATTCTCAACACATCACTTATTTGGAATCATCAGATATTGAGGAACATGGAAACTTTTGATGATGCTATTTGCTTCGATAACAAGTCAATGAACTTATGTGAATGATGCGTTTTTTTCCAGGGAATTTTACATTCACTAATGAGAATGGATTCTGAAAGGTGATCACTTTAAGTTGATGACAACAAAACGGTGAGATATAGAGAGATATTTGCAGATTGAAATAACAGCCACGATTTCCTTGAATTCAATCTTCTAGTGTAGCATTAATGGTATTATATTACGCAATATCGAAGGTTTAAATACGCGTCTCCAATAATTAGTTGTTTTGAGAGAAAGCATTGTAATCAACTACCTAAAACTGATGGATTCGAGGCGGTGAAATTACACTCGCCGTTACCATTTTAGAGTCGGTTTTTCAGTGTTTCGTTTAATCACGCGAAAATTGCAATCATAATTGAACTTTTGCACGATCATCTAATCATCCCTCCTTTTGGATGGGAAAGGTCATTCGAATCGTCAACGATTTTCGAAAATTGTTGTGATTCTATTAGTCACAAATGAGTTGTTGCTATTTTGCAAGCACAAAAAAAACATCAAAACTCGAATCCTTCCGGTTATATAAACATTTAGAGAAAAGGAATTGTTTGAAAAGAGGTTTCTGTAAACGACTGAGAGAAAGGGTCAGAAATGTTATGGGAGGAAATTTATTTTGATGTTTGAAATAACACAAAAAATGAACAATGATTGAATTATTCGAAAATAAAATACCGATCTTGTACATTGATGATGTACACTCGAACAATCAAACTCGAACCAAATTCAATTAAATCAAAATTGGAATTGGCGGGTGAATAAGAGATGAGATTGCGCGTTTGGTCATAATGGAATGTGATTGATCTGATGCAAAGCCATCGTGCATATCGGCGTGTTATTGTTCAATTTCTTAGATTTCATATGGTATTCACAACAGATGACATATTAATAACATCATTCATTGTTTCCATTAAGTTCGCCTTTATGCTGATCGTTCAGTTTCCTACCTTCACATTTTACTCTTTCATATTTCGAACTTTAGCCGTACTTTCTCGATTTCTGTTACTTTTATTTATTTGTTCATAGATTGAAGTCGTTTAGTTTATGGTTGAGGTGACGTATCGTGGCATAGCTTATGAAAGTAGTTGCACATTGAAGAGAGAGGAAATCGTTGAAGTGTTCATTCATTTTGCACTGTTGTTGCACATGAAATTTAGAATAGCTGAAAGCCTGATCGTACGATAATATGAATAGAATAGGTGCATGTTAGTGATGGCATCCGACCGACGTTCGGTCGGAAAATCTTCAAAATTCGGTCGCAGTTCCATGATTCGAATTTCGGCCGAGAAACTTTGAAGTTCGATCGGAATGTTGAAAAGTGGACTCGGTTGGATTCCGACCGAACTGAAATTTCGTTCGGATGCCATCACTAGTGCATATGCTGTGCACTCTGAAAAACCACCAATCAGTGCACTCAATCTAAACGGCATGGCCGTTTACGAGACTGGATAATTGATAGTTTAACGCTCACGGAAACTTTCACCATTATGGGAAATTAATTATTATTTTATCAGTGAGATTACTGTCATTTAATCGCAGATTTTGCATTAACCCATAATAATTGGATGTTGAATGAAATTGTGTGTGAGTTCGCATTGTGCTTTTTTCTTACCCATTTTCCATTGTATCGCTTTTTTTTGGAGGCGTTTTGCGTCTTGAGAATTTGTATTTTCGCATATGTATTTATTCATATGGCCCAATTGTGTGCTCACTCTAAAACCCAATGGGACCGGTTCTCTGGCCGTTTCATTTATTCATCGTCCGATCGAATTTATTGTTATCATGTGTTGCTGTGTTGTGTGTGCTTCGTTCTTTCTTTTTTTTTTATTTATTAATCTTATCGTCCTCTTCTTGCATTATTCTCATAATTTATATACACTGCCTCAACAAACTCTGCACATTTTTCTCTTTTTTTTTCAAGTTTTTTTTTTCTGCTGCAAATTGAACTTCATCTGTGAGAAACTGTTATCGATTATTGTTTCTCAATAGTAATGAATATCGAAAGGTTTTCATCATTCTCAAATCGCTATCACTTCCACCTTTGATGCATTCATGAGCGTTGATCAACTCGTTGATTCGATTGCTTCATCGGCTTGAGTGCCATCTGAAGTCGTTTGAAATTTACGCATCTTTGCAATTGCTGCATACAAATGGACTGAAGTGGAAAATGGAGGTTGTGCATTTTGAATGATGAAAAGCAGATTTGTGAGTGTGGATGAGACCCTCGGGGCGAATCAGTCGGACTCGTTGGGTGAGTGCGAATGTCGAATGTATCGTTGCGTTCGGCGTGTTTGCGCGAACGAGTCATTTAAGGACACATCCATCCACCAATATCACTCACACATCTACATTCAAAAATACGATAACTTTCCACTCACCATTACATCTATTCATATGTAAATGCGTTCTGTGCGGCCGTTCATGCTTATTAGTTAGTTGAGTTGTACTTGTAAGATGAATAGACATTTAATTGCTCGGTAAAAGTGTTCTCAAGGGAATATAATATGTTTACAACAATGGATATTAGGCAATCACTGAAAACTCAATAGTACGAAAATGCAGAAATCTTTAACGTGAATTTTCATTGTGATGATGAAATGCGGTCACTTGAAACTTCAGAGAAGGAAAGACGAATAACGATTTAGTGTTATGTCGGTCTTACAATCGATTCAAAAAGAGTTCACCGTTTTTGTAAATTGTTCGCGTGAAGGATGTCGTTTTGAAGAGTAAAATGTAGTCGTGAAAAACTGCATGTGCAGTAGTATTAAAGCAGCAATAAAATGTTGTTTTCATAAATTTTCCTTCAAATACGCTTTGTTAAGCAAAGTACGCGAGTGTTCAAGAATGTGCCTCTGTATGCGCGAATATCGACTTATCCATCAAACATCCATCCTCATCTTTTTCAATTCGAAGCTTATTCACTCGAAAGTGTTATTTCAAAGTATGATTAACACACACGCAACAACCAACCAACCAAATAACAAACGCCATATTACATAGCATCTTCAAATCGCACCAATAAAACATTGATTCGCTAAACGAATGAGGTGTCATTTGCTTTGTTACGCTCTATCAGCATATCTTTTATGTTATTATGACTGTAAAAATGCAAAAAACTCATCCTATCAGTGTGTTGTTCTTTTATATAGTTCTCTTATGATGACTTCCATCTGCAAATTTGTTTTCATTGTTTACCTTCGAAATACTTCCGAATCACATGTTCGAGTTATTGATGATGATGATGAGCAGTGTTGATATGATTTGTTTAGAAGTGCTAAGCTCTTGCATTTCCTTTGTGAAATTTCAAGTAGTTCCGTTCAAAATAGCTTAAATTTGTGAACATTTAAAACTAGTAACTATTAATCATTCAGTGCGATCGCGTTTCTATGTGATAATGATCACACGGTTGTGTATGCTCTTGTACTTTTCATGGATTACGAAAAAAATTTCGAAAATCCGTATTGCTAATAAATTTATTAAATTCGTCGTAGTTGTTGTTCGTCGAAATTTCTTAATTAATATTTGATCAGCTTGTCGTTCTATGAATAAAAAATAGCAAGACTGCTAGAAAACGTTCATTTTGAGAAGATAAATCAAGTGATTTAAGCAAATGAACAAAAAAGTAGATGTCGCATTCATGGGTTTTGGAATGCATTGGATGATATTGGAATGTGGACGGTAGTGGAAAGCAACACTTCTTCAACATGAATTTGAACAAATTGAATGCAGAGAATTGTCTAATAAATAGAACGTTTGTAAAATGGTGGATTTTTAGTGCAGGGCAGAGTAATGTTTATTGCAGCGTAGGAAGTAGCAGCACGATGAGTTTATCAATGCGTTCGCATCAATAGCCAATAAAGCACTAGTGATGCTCATTAGCTTGGTGCAATCATCGTTGAGTGTGTCTTGTCGAATCGGACTTTCTTTTTGAAAAGAGTTACGACTTTGTTCATTATCCAATAAGTTTATGACGGCCTGAACGTTCTCTTTTCGTCGTTTCGGTTTGTTAGTGAAGATTAATAACGCTCAAAATGGCGATGTGCAGTGAACAAAATCGTCGAAAATTTTGTGTACGAATGATTGAAAAATCACAACTGACGCGTTTTAGTGTACGAATTGTAATATAGTTTCGCATCTTAATTCTTGCGCAAGACCTGCGAAACGTCGAGTATTTCCTTGCAATCCGTTCACATACTTTCATCAGATACGTTCCTTTTCATGATTTGGTCCACAAAATTAGAAGATTTCATTTACAATCCAATGCGTTAAAACCTCCTCATGCTATGTGAGGTTCATTTCTTCATGTCAAAGTGAAACTCTTAGGTTTACTGTTGATTATTTCTCTTATTAGCGCTTTATTATTGCTGCGATCAGTGATTGACTCGATTCAGTTCGGATGAAACAGCCTCAGAGATGTTTCTACTGCAGATGTCACGTAGAGTCCAGAAGACATGAAATCAGTTCCAGTTGGAGTCTTTGAAACTGAAACTCTCACCAGTTTCTTTCTGCCACATAGTTAGGTTTTTTCGCTTGTTCGAAAACATCTATTTATTTTGATGATATTCCCAGAGAATTATGCTCATTTTTCTTTGATAAAATATAACAGTGCACTGAATGATAAAGTGTGCATGAACATTCTTTCAGCGATTTTACAAGTTAGACTGATTGTGAGTGTAGAGGAGCATTGCAATGAACCGAAGTACTTAATTGTAGTATTTTGCATCAAATAGTTATTTCTTGTAATGAACTTTGTTCGTTGCATTCATTTTCATTTCACTCTGAGAGTGTCTTGAATACAGCGACTTTGGATGTTTGTGTAAAAGATGTCCACTGTGAGCAAAAGAACAAGTCAACTCATCCATCCCATCGTCTAACGCAGATGGTGAATTCACTGAGGCAGCTGTCATCCATCCATTTTTGAATGCAATACAACGTCTTTGCACTCTTCTCCTTCTTATTACTCTTATTATTATTATTGTTATTCCTGTTGCTGTTGTTGATTTTTAACAATCGACAACATTGAATTTCACTCCAATTGAATGTGACCATTATTCATTGTATTTATGTAACTCTTTATGAATCATTGAAATCATATCACTTTAACATCACCACGTTTTGGCATTCATCCTTTGCATTCTGCAAATATGCGATCACATTCATAACTCTTCCACTATATCTTCTTTCACATTTGATGACTGTTGTGATCGAATGCTCGTTTACGAATGCATTCGTTTCAATTTGCTATTGGAATGAACAAATTCAGCTGTTACACATCGGAGAGCGCCGAAAATATGGCTACGCCAAAAGCTTATTTTTTCATTCCATTCCCACGAAAAATTCCATTAGGCAATGATATCGAGTTTCGTTAGTTTCTTTCCAGAAATACTTTCCGATAATCGTATAAATGAATGATGAGTATGAAATAGAGTTGAGTAAAGTGCTTAGCGCGCACGAAAAACGCGAACGCGTTCCACGATAAATGGCGCAAAACGGGCTAAACACCTGTTCCGAAACTGAACGAAGTACAA